>JAVKLA010000090.1:38825550-38883622 GCA_034782735.1 Sagittarius serpentarius
TCCCCCCTCTACCCGTCCTGACCGCGTTTGTACCCCTCCTCCCCCACTTTCCCCATCTGCATCTCATCCCTGTCTAATAGCCCCCTCCCACCCCCATGCTGGCTGCAGTAGCCCTGCGATTGCTGCGTGCCATGGGCAAGGTGGTCTGTGCCCGCCTCTTCCTCTGGTTCTGCGACACAGCGGGCTGGGACGGTGGCAGGTCCGGCCCCGCATCGCACCACGGCTTCTGGGAATCCATCCCCACCATGTTGAACATTTCAAGGCTCAGGGAGCTGTCACTGATCTCGGCGAGGATGTCGTCGAGGCTGAGCATCTCCTCAGGCAGCGAGAGTGAGCTGAAGTCGCGGCTGGGGATGGCTGTGCCGGTGTCATTAGGGTCCCCAGGCATGGGGCCGCTGCTGGGACCAGCCCCGCTGACCTCTGCTGTGTCCGCGCAGCAATCAAAAAGCCTTAGGACCTCTTCGAGAAGCTCCTCGGACCCCGCAGGGGACCCTGCGGGGTCCCCAAGGGCTTGGATGGGGCGGATGTCGCTGCCCAGGGGTGCGTCCGCAGGGGTGGCCGTGCCGGAGATGTTCGTCTGGGCAAACTGCCCCTCGATGTGCTGGCAGTCAGGGATGGATGTCGGCAGCATCAGGGGGGCTGAGGCCACTGGTCTGGTCTCAACAGGGTCCCCAGGCATGGGGCCACTGCTGGGACCAGCCTCGTTGACCTCTGCCATGTCCAGGGAGCAATCAAAGAGCCTTAGGACCTCTTCGAGAAGCTCCTCAGAACCTGTGGGGTCCCCAAAGGCTTGGATGGGGGGGACATCATTGCCCAGGGGTGCCCCCGCAGGGGTGGCCATGCCAGAGACAATCATCTGGGTAAACTGCCCCTCGATGTGCTGGTAGTCAGGGATGAATGTCGGCAGCACCGGTGGGGCTGAGGCCACCGGTCTGCCCTCTCCGCTGGTCTCAGCAGGGTCCCCAGGCATGGGGCCGCTGCTGGGACCAGCCTTGCTGATGTCCCTTGTGTCCAGGGAGCAATCAAAGAACCTTAGGTCCTCTTCGAGAAGCTCCTTGGACACTGCAGGGTTGCCTGCGGGGGCCCCAAGGGCTTGGATGGGGGGGACATCGCTGCCCAGGGGTGCCCCCACAGGGGTGGCTGTGTCGGAGATTTTCATCCGAGCAAACTGCCCCTCGAGGTCCTGGTAGTCAGGAATGGATGTCGGCACCATCAGGGGGGCTGAGGCCACTGGTCTGGTCTCAACAGGGTCCCCAGGCATGGGGCCACTGCTGGGACCAGCCTTGTTGACCTCCGCCATGTCCAGGGAGCAATCAAAGAGCCTTAGGGCCTCTTCGAGAAGCACCTCGGACACTGCAGGGTCGCCTGCGGGGTCCCCAAGGGCTTGGATGGGGGGGACGTTGCTGCCCAGGAGGATGTTGCTGCTCAGGGGTGACCCCGCAGGGGTGGCTGTGCCGGAGATGTCCATCTGTGCCAACTGCCCCTCGATGTACTGGTAGCCAGGGTTGGATATTGGCAGCACTGGGGGGGCTGGGGCCACCGGTCTGCCCTCTCCGCGGATCTCAGCAGGGTCCCCAGGCATGGGGCCGCTGCTGGGACCAGCCTTGCTGACCTCCGCCATGTCCAGGGAGCCACCAAAGAGCCTTTGGGCCTCTTCCATAAGCATCTCCTCGGACACTGCCATGTCGCCTGCAGGGTCCTCAAGGGCTTGCATGGGGGGCGCAACACAGGAGCTGGCGGGGATGTTGCTGCCCGTGGCCGCCCCCGCAGGGGCGGCCATGCCAGAGATGTTCATCTGTGCCAACTGCCCCTCCATGCGCTGCTGGTGGCCGGGGATGGACGTCAGCAGCACTGGCTGGGCTGGGGCCATCGGTTTCCTCTGATTTTTGTGGGGTGCGAGGCGTTGCGGTTGGCCCTGGGGGATCCCTGGGGCTGCCCAGACCAGGGGGGTCCCGCAGCCCCAGGGCCCCCACAGGACAGCACCCGGCAGCGGAGCGGCAGCGGGGCCGAGGGCGGCAGTTCCGGGCGGAGGCAGGTTGGCAGTTGTCCACTGGATGTGGAAGACCCGGGGGTCAAAGAAGCAGCCGCAGGGCGCCCTCTGCAGACCTGTGTGGGCGAGAGGGAGCCGTGCTGGGCTGGGGGGGGCTCTCCGGGGGCACCCACCGAGCCAAGCCTGGTTGCCAGCACACACACCCCCCCCCCCAGCTCAGCACCAGAGACGCGGGGAGCTTGCGGCCGGGGCGCTGCCCACGGGGTGAGCTGCTGTGTCAGCGGGGGGGGGGGGGTGTTGCACGTCGGGGAGGGGACTCGCTTCTAGCGGGTGAAACGGAAGAGGTGGCCCCGAGTAGTCGGGAAAGCCTCTGCAGATTGGATTTACCCGGCGCACACCACCCAGGCCAGGGCAAGGATGTTGAAACCCCCCCGCCCCCGGCCACGCGATGGGGCTGCTGAAGCAGAGAGGCCCGAGCAGACTGGGGCGCCTACCTGCTGGGGGGGCCTGGGGGGCCTGAGGCGCCCACCCCACTGTTGGTGCCCAGGCCATGGGGAAAGGCTGCTCCTGCCCGGGCTGCAGGCGCAGGCTGGCTGAGCCTGCGAGAGAGAGAGAGAGAGGGGCGTGATGGGCGGCCGTCACCTCCGCTCTTGCCCCGAAGAGCGTCCCTGGCCTGCAGGGGTCGGGGTCGGGCCCTACCGTGCGAGTAGGTGGTTTCGGAGAGCACAAAAGGCTGTAGAAACCGGGGTGCCAGAGGGGCGAAGGGGCCAGGCGATGCGAGCTGCAGCGGTGGCAGTGCCATGGTCCGTTATGGCTGTTGCTGCTAAGGACTCTTTGGCGTTGGCCAGGTTGGAACGCGGGGGCTCCCAGTGTTCTGTCCCGCCCCCAAGAGCCTACCCAGCCCCTCCTGGGGAGGGAAAGGGTTAAGCAGGGCTGGGTGCTCCTGGGGCCTACAGGTGGCTATCAGGGGCTGTGGGTGCAACTAATCTTTGCTTTAAATAGTATTTTTTTGGGGGGGGGGGGAGGGAGGGGAGAACAAGTTGATTCAGCCGAGCTGAGTGGGGACCAAGCTGCCTCCACAGCCTCCTTGTGCCGGATGGCAAATGCATTTGTGACCATTGCCTGTGCTTTGGTTCGCTGCATTGACTGGGGTGTCGCAGAAATAGTAAAAAGGACTTTGAAGGCGTGAGGGAAGGTCACGCAGTGTCACTCGGTGGCATGCTTTCCCCCAGCCCTCGCTCAAGTAGTGCTGTCAGGTCTTTTCGTCGCCTGATTGGGAAATCAGCAGCTCTGGCTCCCCCTCGGAGGGGGCCACACTTTCCCCAGGTGTGTGACACCCAGGAGGAGACAGTACCCACTGGATTCTGCACAACACCCGATGACGAGACGCTGGGGCTGTTGGTGCTCTACGGGACCCCAGGGGTTGGGTTAGCACATCCCTTCCTCATACTTCGAGGATTCGGCACTACCAAGGACACCCTGGTAGGAACAGGGGCCTCTCGCTCCCGCTACGTGAACAGTGCGTGGCCTGGGGGAGTCGGGACAACTGCCGTGAACCGGAGGCCAAAGATCTCTCCCGGCCTGTATGCTGTTAATGAAAGAGATTGCTCTCTGTTCTGTTGGTGAGGCACCTCTGGCTGCAAGACTGTGCCAGGCCATCTGCTGCGTAACTTGTGGCGGGGACACCGATGCCGGGGGGCGTGAAGGCAACCGCGCTTCTAAAACCATAAAACTTGATTTCATTTCAGAGCGCAGCTGAGCAACCCCGTTCCTCGACACACGCCATCCCAACGCCTCCTCTTGACTCGATGCCACGGGAAAGGGCCTCATCAGCCCTATCTGTAGGAATTTGCCTTGTGTTTAGGCAGGAAGGTGAAGCTGGTAGGTACGGGTCCCAGGAGCAGCTCACTGGAAGGAAGAAAGAAAGAAAAGAACAAAACCAAAACCAAAACAAACAAAAAAAACAAAGAGAGCTTTGTGCTCAGTACAACACAGCCACGGTACCCAGCTGTTTCATGGCCCTGTGGCTCTACAGCGATGGTGACTGCAGTCAGATGTGTCAAATAAGCCTTTACCCTCCCGAAAATTTAGGGCTGCTGCACAAAACCACCTCTGGTGCTGCGCTTTAACCCTGAACCACGGTACTGGAGGGACGCAGCCTCCAGATAAGTGCAATGCCCTTCTTCCTGGGGAGTCACCGAGAGTCGATGCCAAAATGGGTTCCTAAGTTTGCTGACCTGAATACCAGCCTCACTGCCGGCAATGACGTGCCTAAAATCAACACGAGCCTCTGAAAAGCTCCTCCCCACCTCTCGCTGTGCTTGTGCAGAGCCAAAACCCTGTTAGTGCCAAAAAGTATTAAGGTCAGATCCTAAAATGATGTAAGCCAGTTCTATTGCGATCAGATTTATCCTAGCTTAAGACTTCAAGTATTTCACACTTTGGAACACACATTGTATTTTCAGTGCAGAGTAATTTTCTTTAGAGTCAAGGAGGCTTAACTTCCTTATTTCCTGGATGCTGGTTCAATACAGCATCACTAAAACTTTCCATAAGACATGTCAGAGAGAGTATCCCAGCAGGGCATAGAATTGCATAGCAAGAGCCTGAATCTACAGCAGAAAAGCAGAAATAGAGTGTGCTCAGAGAACCCTGCTTCTGGCTAGCGTCTCCTTAAAATGAGCTTTAATGACTAAACCTAAATTGCTTTAAAATTTTGAGTTCTTATGGCTATAAATGTCTATTACATGGCACTGTAAAGACCACAGGTTACAAAGCTTTGTGCAGCCTAATGCGGGCAAGTTCCGCTTGAAAGATGACATTTAAAAATTCTATCAAAACTTGATGTACTTGTAACACGGTTTTAGGCAGCTGTTCACAGTACTAACAAAATGGCTGAGGATTAGCAAAACCAGAGAAGGCTGTAGCCATGCTCTATTTTTGCTAATCTCCGTTTCCATGAGATGGGAAATAGCAGCTGGCTGCTCCAGCTCTTATTTTAGCTGTCTTTGAGCTTGCAAAGTCATTTCAACCCAGTGCCTGAGGACTCGTAGGTGTGGGGAAAAAGTTTCCTGCACTTTGTTGCATGAACTCAGAAATTAGATAATGAAAAATGGGGAAAATGCTCAGCTCTCCTAACTTGGGGATGGGGACTGCCTTCCTACTTGGCATCTGTGGGGGCCTGGCAGGGTGCGGCTGTCCGGGCAGAGCACGGAGGGATCCGATGCTGAAAGCCTGAGACGTCCCATGGTTGCACTCTCCTCTGTTCCTCCCTATGGCTGTCCTGGGACGAAGAGCGTGTCATGAGAGAGGTCAGCTATTCTAGATTTGCAGCGGGTACTGGATGACCTGCTGAAGCAGATACAGGGATTGAGAGAGCTTTTTATGGCAATCCCGAACTCCGTTAAAACCTCGAAGTAAAGCACCCGTTAACCCTTCCTGCTTTCTTACAAACTCTTAAAAAACTGATGGGAGAGTTACCACCCCCTCTTTGGGGGATGCATGCAGGCACAGCGGTTCTGTGGGGCTCTGCGATGTCCCTTCCCAGCAACTTAAATTAAATTCAATGCTTTATTACCTTATTTTAATCCAATCATCCACGTTTTGGCTTGCCATCAGCGTCTCCAGATAGTCTCTCCCCATGTAGTAAGGTGGCCGCTCGTTAATTTTCTGAGGTAGATGTTCTAATAAGCCAACTGGAATATACCTGCAATGAAATGTCATGGCACTGCGTGCTACTGTTCAAACGGTACAGCCTTCGTGCGTTAAAGATCCTCTCAGGCGGGGAGAATTACCTGCACAGGAACGAGAGCCATTCCAGCAGGAACTTCCTCGTCTTCTCCACTCCCTGAGTATCTGACCCCCAGTGCTCAAGGCCATAGTTGGTGAAGTCTTTGAGGATATCAAATCTCTCACTGGAGGAGATATCCCAGTGTTTCTGTTCCTTGATTTCAGTGAAAAGCCATGGTTTGATGAGTGCCCCTCTGTAGCCAAAACAAATGTGCATTGTTATTCCCATGGCTGGTGCTTCTGAAGATGCCAACTAATTTAAGGGACCTATTCGGAGTCTCTCCAGCACTTATTTACCAGCCAATGCTGCTTTCTTTTTTTTTTTTTTTTTTCAATTTCAACAGGAAGCACCAATTCTCAAAGAGCAGTTTCACCAAGAGGAAAGTTCTTGTGTTTTGGGTTTGCTGAGGTATTTTTTTAATTCTTTTTTTTTACTCTTGCACCAATAGAGCTCAGAAGCGAAGGGGAAACACAGGCACTTGCCTTGCAATCATAATTCCCGAAACACCCATCTGCATGGCTCGATTAGCATCTTCGTATGACAAAATATCACCGTTTCCTGTCCAGAAGGAAGGGAGAAGCCAGAGGTCAAAGTGATCCACAAGGGCAAGTCAAAATGAGTTAATCCAGGCATGGGATAAAATTCAAAATGGACACAGGGTCCAAGAGCCATATTGTCCAAAGAGGCTCTGGGGCTCATGTTTAGAAACTCCCAGGGATGCTTCTGATTAATGTTCCCCTTACAAGGAAAAGGAGAGCCTTCTCTTCTCCACTCCCAACTCCTACCCTGAAGGTTTAGTTGCGACCGTCTGTGCCATGGTGCCCAAGCGAAAAAGCACCTGCTAGAAACAAAGTGTTTTGTGTCCCCTCCCCTCCTACTCCGCTCGGTGCTCGTCACGCCTGGCCCCAAGCGCACAGGCAGATCCGGGCTGCACAGGGGCTGCTGGTAACTCACTGCATCGTGTCAGCAGCAGCAGGAGGGATATTCCAACCTTTCCCCCTGGCTAAATGTCCTTGGGAGCCTCTTTTTTTCTTTTTTAAAGGTATTTCAAATCAAACACGTGGCACTTCCAGTGCACATGACAAAACAGAAACACCTACCAAAAAGAGGCATGGGGCTTGCTATTTTAGCACATTCTGCTATGTAGTCCCAGTCAGCACCCCTCGTGTAGCGCTGTTCCCTGGATCGGCCATGAAGCTGGGGAAGAAAGTCACAGTGAGACCCCACCGAATGCCCCGGAGGAGGCAGGGCAGAACGTGAGCGCTGGAGGAAGGTGCTTCAGCAAAGGCAGTGATACCAGGCTGGGGTAAAGGATCCCTCTGGATGTACAGCGCAGCCAGTTGCTAACAGACCGGGCTGTGGAAGTGGTTAGCAGAGCTGAGAAAGCGCTGGATGCCTTCTAAGTAATGTTTCGGCTATTTGCAAGCCAGAGCAAGAAGTGACTGTTCACAACTAAAGGGCATATTCACCGTGGGCAGGAACTACTCATCCCCATGCAAATGAGATGGTCCTACTGCTTCCCCAGCCCTGCTGTAACGAGGCTTATTTGGCTGAAACCTCTGTTCCAGAGCACTGCAGGAACCATCTCCCTTCGTAATGGATACAAGGCTCAGGAGCACCTAGAAAAATGCTCTCTGCATCTGAATTTTTCTCTGTTATTAGCAGAAAACACTAAAAGGCAGTACGCAGCTGGTCAAAGGCGTTTGAAAGAGCTACTCGGCTGTGGGGAAGGGTAAGGTCTCCCCCACATTGTGCTCTAGGCTGACATGCAAGCAGAGTTCCCCAGAAACCAGCCAACAATCTCACGCCACAGCAAGTATCCCTGTACCGTGACCATGGATGCTCCCCACTCCCGGATCTTGGGGATTATTTTATGAGCCACATTAATCTTTTCTTGCACCCCTGTCCGTATCTTCACAGTCAGTGGGACATCCAGCACCTGCGGAAACAGGAGAGTGAGGCCAGGCTGAGGCAGGAGTCGGCTCCATCAGCAAATCTCTGGCTGCCAGCAAGTGCTCTGACTCACCGAGTTCATCCCTCGGACAATCTGTTCAAACTTGTTGGATCGAGTCATCAGAGCACAGCCTCCTCCCTGGTAGACAAAAAGTGGCACAGTCAAGACTTTCTGCTTCCTTGCATAGTGAAGAGCCTCCCTGGAGCTGCTCAACAGCAGCGCTCTGCTCAGGGACTGCAGGTAAGACTTGGAGCATCTCAAGACTTGGAGAAAGGGGACTCTCCAACAAAAAAAAACCCCACAGCCCTTTTCCCTCCCAACCTCTGCCTGCTGCCAGGCAGAGACAGATAACCATTCCCTGCTCTTTGAACAGCTTATTCACCTTCTGCCTAAAGTCTAGCACCCATAAATGAACTGCGAGCTCTGGATCAGACTGGCAGGAGCAGATCAGGCAGCAGGGGATGAGGCAGAAGACAAGCAAAACATGCTGCAGAACATCTTCTTACCTTCTTGTAGACTAGGTCAATGGGACACCCGACATTGATGTCTACAAAGTCCACTTCAATTGTCTGGTTCAGGAGCTCTGCACATTTGGTCATCGTGTCTGGAAACGCTCCCTCCAGCTACCAAAGGGGGACAGTTTGCATGAGTTCAAAAAGCACTTTTTCTCCTCAGAAGTGAGTTATCATTTGTCTGGTTATCAAGATGACAGCACTCACCTGCACCCCAAAAATATCTTCGGTATGATGCCGTTTGAGGAGAGCCCACTCGGAGGACTGGCCCTGAAGCAGGTTTGTGCACACAGCCATCTCTCCGCAGGTGACGTCTGCCCCGAAGCGCTTGCATATCCTTCGGAAAGGGAGGTTACCGCACTGAAAGAGACAGCACAGAGATGGTTTGTCCGGAGATTTGCTCTGTTCCAAATGTGGCAATGGCAAATTTTGACAGAAGAACTGAATTATCTACCTACCGTGGTCAGTGGAGCCAAGTACAGCTTGCCTTGGATTTCCAACTGGAAAACAACAAGGATGGAGGAGCATGTTAGCAGAGCTGAACCAGCAGTGGTTAAACAGGAAGATATTCCAATTAGCAGTTTTATCACTTGCTTTGGGAAAAACTCAGTGGGAAACCCAAGAAATCACGTTTTTGATCGAGAACCTCAACTATTTCCTGAGAAAGTATCGTTTGGGTAAAAGAAGCAGAAACTTGAACCACTCAATTTGTTTTCACTGCTCAGCTTGGAGAAAACTCAAAGCAGTTACAGATAGAGAGACTAGACAGATTAGCTAATGGATGTAAGGATGGAGGTGATGAGGAAGGACGGAGGTGACAAGCAGGAGAGGAAGGAGGCAATGCTCTCACCCCAGGAGAGCACCGTGCAGTACACACAAACCAACCAGCCCCAGCCTTGGCTCTCCTTGCGGATCATTCCCACCCTCACTGACAGCTCAGCCCCTACCTTCCTTCACGTGCAAGGGTTGCAGCTCCTCTTGGTTCTCAGCCCTCCAAGGACAACACCCCAGGCCCAAGAGCTCACCTTCCTGCACCTTTCCCCTCATGACAGTAACACGGTCCCCAGGCACCTCTGTTCTCTGCCTGCCTCTCGCCCAGCTAAGAGGTCTCTTCTGTCTTCCCAAACACAATCTGAACCACTTGACAGGTACACAAGAAACGGCAGCCCTCGACCAAACTCTCACCTTCTTCTTCTCACATGACCGCAGCTTTATAATGTCTTCGTCTGTCACCGGGCCCACTGTTTTGTTGGAGGAAGCTTCCTCGCCACTTGTGAGGCCAGGACTCTGCAAGGCGTCTGTTCTGGGACCTTCTCCCTGCTCCGGCAGCACAGGACATTCCGGGCTGTCTCCCAGACCCTCCTGGGGTGTTGTGCAACTGGACACCTCTTGCTCCTCTGTAGAACACCCCGTGGCTTTGCCTCCCTTGCCACCATCACCGTGGGGCTTGGCCAGACCACGGAGGTACTCATCAGCCTTCCTGAAGCTAAACTTCCTCTTGCGCAGCTGGTGCTGGAGGTCCTTGGAGAGGTTGTTCCTCACCAGCGACTTCCCTTCCCACTGCTTGGCCAGGTCCGTGTTGACAATGTTCTGGTAGCCGTCCCCGAGGTGGGCCTGGGCAAAGCGGCAGGTGACGCCGTAAACGCACTTGCCGAAGGTTTCGAAGAGCACACAGCTGCAGCCCAGGTCGGCTGGCTTCGCAGCCATGTACTCGCCAACGTCGTGAAGGAAGCGGCACCGCGGGCCAAAGTAGCACTTCTCTGCACACCCCTTAAAACAATAAAGACGAGGTTAAAACCTCTGCCCTCTGCTTGCCTGCCCAGGCATGCCTGTACCTTCCAGAACAAGCGAGGTGAGCCTGGGTCTGCCCCGGCCCAGAGAGGGGACAGAACTGCTCTGAGCACCCACCGCTCCCCGGGTGACATCAGGTGCCCCATGAAACGCTCCCAGGAAGCTGACTGCTGGAATGTGCCGCAGAAGGGCAGCGACGTACCTACTCGAGGGGACATTTTAGCACTAGTGCCTTCAGGGAAGCTGACACTTTACTTGTCCCCACTTCACCCTCTCCCAGCCAGCCAAGGGAGGCGGTTTTGCTGGCACAGCCCCCTGCTATGCCCACCCTGCTGGGAATTTGCCCTGTTGTGGCTCCATCTTCAATGTGCTTTCCTAGACTTAAAAATAAATGCAGCCCTTGAGCAGGAAGGGCCCACCAGAGTCCCAGATTCCCCATTCCAGAGCAGCGCAGAGCAGGACCGCCCCACCCTACCTGCGTTACCGACGGGCACAGCCTGCTCTGCTCGTAGCGGGTGGGTTTCATACACGGCCTGTTCTTGTTCTGCCCACGGGCCCGCTTCCGCTCCGCGGGCTCCTTCTCCGCTCCAGCATCCTCTTGGCTTTCCTCGTCCTGACCGAGGTCCTCCAACCTCACCCGTTTGGCGGGGGGCTCGCTCTGGCAGCTGCCGACCTCCTCCTCCTTCTTCTCCTTGACCTCCTCCTCCTCCTCCTCGCCCCCGCTGCCCGCCTGGCCGCCGGGCTCACCCCTGGCCCGTAGATAAGCATGGAACTGCTCCTTGGAGGCCAGGAACCTGCGGAGACACAGCACCCGTGTGACCCCAGCGACGGCGGGGAGGGGGGTGCCCGGGGAGATGGGGGAGAGGGGTCTGCCTGCGCGGAGGGGGGGCTGCCGGGGGGATGGCGGGGCCGGGCACATACTGGGGGGTACGAAGGGGCCGGGCACGTACCGGGAGGGGGGGACGGAGAGGCAGGGCGTGTACCGGCGCGGGGGTTATAGAGGGGCCGGGCACCCACTGGGGCTTACGGAGGGGCCGGCGACGTAGCTGGGGGGGATGGCAGGGACGGACACGTACGGGGGGGGCGGGGTGGAGTTATGGAGGGACCGAGCACGAACCGGTGGGGATGGCGGGGCCGGGCACGTACCGGGGGTTATCNNNNCCGGGCACGTACCGGGGGTTATGGAGGGGCGGGGGCGGGGGCGGGTCGGCCTTGGGCCCGCACTCACCGGGCGCGGACCGGCGCCACCCCTGCCGCCGCTACGGCCGCCATGCTGCCGCACGCGGCGGTGACACGCGGGGCGGGACCACGTGACGGGGGCGGGGTGTGGGGGGCGGAGTCTGGCTGGGCGGATATAAAAGGCCCGGCTGAGGCGGGGCCGCCTCACAGCGGCGGGCCGGGGGCGCGGGAGTCGGGTAGTGCTGTGTGGGCTGGAGCTGGGCGTCTCGGGCGGGCTTTGTGAGGGGTCGCAGAGCTGCAGAGGGCCGTGTCTGTCCGGCTGTGGGAGGCCCTGAGCCCTCTGGGCTTGCTCGGGGGTCGGGGGCGGGGAACCGGGGTCTCTCTGTTGGGGGAGGCCCTCAGGAAGGGCCTGGCCGTGAGGGTAGGCGGTCCCACTGCCTCAGGGAGTGTCTGAGCTCAGGGCGGGTTGGGGGGCTGCCTGAGTGGGGAGAGGAGGCCAGTGTGTGGCCCTTGCACCTGGGAGAGGTGTCATCCCTTGTTGTGGCTCTTCAGGGCTTCTCTCTGTGTTGGGGCATCTCCTGGGTGGCACTCTGTGAGGGCTCCAGGATTAACAGGGATTAGCACCAGCTGCTGTCCCAGGCTGTGCTCCTGAGCAGGAGCAGGGCCAGTCATGGCTTGAGGGACTGGGAAAAAAACACCTATGGGCTTTTGTATCATGACTTCTGGGGGGTTCTCTGATTTTGGGGAGAGGGTCTGGTTCTTCTGCCTCTTCATAGCTGTCAGCTGGAGAAGATGGAGCTTTCTGCAGAGATAGAGGGTGCTTGGTGTGGTTTTTGTGTGTTTGGGTTTTTTTTGAAGCAGTAAATGCAAGGCCGGGTTGCTAGGTGCTCAGCCTAAACTGAGGGGATGAGCCACCTCCTGTTGCGCAGAGCCATAATTCTGGCTTGGAGCTGTCCCATGGGCAGAATTTTGTTGCGGCTGCTCCGGCAACAGGATTTTCCATATTACCCTTTGGAAACATTTTCAGGCTTAACCCAGCTGAGGCACGAGAGGGCTTCGTCTTTCCACCACTGATGGCTCATGGGAAGAACCGGTCTGTGCTTCTCGCAATGGGCTGTGTGCCATCGCGCCTTCCTCCTGCCGTGGACAGGCTGACGGACGGTGGGGTGATGAGACAAGGCCACCTTGTCTCTGGGGACTGGGGTTGTCCTCTGACACGGCCTGTAGCCAACACAAAACTGACTCCAGATCTGAGGTGCTGCTGCATATTCCTGATGGTTGCATTATCAGGCTGTTGTGCTAATGCAGCGAGCAAGGGCTGGTGTTCATGAGACTGGCTGGAGTGTAAAGTCTGCCCTTGTGTTTGGTCTGTGGGTGGAAGTTCAGGCTGAAAAGCAAACTGACATGTCAAGTGTGGGGTGTTTGGTGTGAGATGGCACACGCTGACCCCAGCTCTAGCTGCCATGTCTTCCCTGTGCTTGTTACAGCCTCTCCTTGTCAGTAGTCCCTGCATGACAGAAACAGCCACAAGCTGTGATCCTGTGAGCCTGTGCCTGGTGTGTGTGGGCCTTGAGCAAGAAAGACCTCGTAGCGAGGGGACTTGATGTCTCATGGGGTGACATGTTCGAGCTCTCCTGGATGAGGTTCCCTTTCCAGATTAGGCTCACATCCCTCCCTTTGCAGTTATGCGCTGTCATCTGCACAAACTCATTGTTTGACTCCTGCTTGGCCTGGGCTACCAAGAGGGCAAAAAATAGCTGTAAAGTCCAAATGAAGAAAGACGTGTGCTCTGTCTTCTTTCCTGTCCCCCACCCTGCAGTCAATCTGAGGGCCTTGCCAGGCCCTTTTAACCGAATAAAAAATGACCTCTTTTGTTTCCATGAACCCAGGAAAGCAGGCTGGAGTGCAGTTTTGGCCCTGCATCGTAGTGCAGGTACCAAAAAGAGGAGGCAGAAGGTATCTCGTGTTTTTTGCCTTTAGGGGCTGCTAG
The DNA here is from genome assembly GCA_034782735.1 of Sagittarius serpentarius. Classification (NCBI taxonomy): domain Eukaryota; kingdom Metazoa; phylum Chordata; class Aves; order Accipitriformes; family Sagittariidae; genus Sagittarius; species Sagittarius serpentarius. The sequence continues at coordinate 38,838,757 of JAVKLA010000090.1, forward strand.
AAGCTGGTGAAGAGCAGCTGTGCTTGTGACGTCGGGGAATTATCGCAGAGTTGAGTTTGTTTATGGGCACCTAAGAGTTGTGTGTGCACGTGGGACCGAGGTAAGATTGCACGTGGGGCTTTAATTTCGGTGTTTTCCTGTTTTCTGTTGCCTTAGTGCAGTTCTCTCCAGATGCTCCATCAGAAATGTCTTTTGGGAGGAGCTAGGAACCTGGTAGGGTGCTTTTGCTGTTGCCAGGGGTGGGCAGGTTACATGATTGAGCCAGGCTGCTGTGAGAAGAGCTTTTTGGCTGATTGGGTGTTAATTAGTTTTGGAGTGAAATATGAGGAATGCAAAATACTATTTTAAGCTTCAGCTTGGCTGAGGGAAGGAAGGAAGGAAATGAGGCCCTGGGGATTAATGAAATGATTTCACTGATGTTTTTGTGGGGCAATAAGCCTGAAGTCAGAGTGCTTTTGACTCGCTGTATTCAGCTGAGGTCACAGACTCTTGCATCTAATCCTTTCTCAGGGCACTGGCTCGGCAGTTTTATGAGGCTGAGCCTCGGGCAAGCTTCCCAACAGACCCTGGCGAAGGGTCTGAGAGCAGAGCATGAAGCCCCTGGCATTGCCAGCTCTTCTGCAGTCTCTTGGGCACTGAATCGGAGCCAGCTGCAGTCTGTGTGTAGTGCATCAGCACAGCTGCTCCTGCCTGGTGTGACAGAGGCTTAGCTGCCTGTAGCCGAGCAGCTTGATGTTCACCCCTGTTTGCTAGAGAATGGATATGAAAGAAGTCAGGGGAATCTCTGCTAGGTATGGAGAGGTGCTGCTCTTGTTGGCTGCTTTAGCTTTTTCACCCCTTGCTGTAATTGGGTCATACTTAGGCTGGAAGTGAGGCCGGGTTGGAAGTGGGGCCAGGGTGCGAGGAGCTGTGAAGGCTGTATTGCGGCTGCCTGAGCTGGATGGCTTTCGCGGGTGAGTATAGTGCTTGGATAGCCAGAGCTGTCGCTTCAACATCCTTCAGCAGCACTAAAGCAGCTTTGAAGAAAACCAACACCCAAGAACTCGCTGGGAAAGGCCAAGTCAGGAAAAAAAGGAAAGGTTGATTACAGGAAAGTGTAATATATATATATACAGGGAGAACTAAGTCAGAAAAAGTTCAGCTACTTCAATGTCCAAGTTAAACAAGACACATGTATTAACGAAACTACCCCTTTCATGGGCTCCTGCACAAAAGTCGGATGTGTCAAGCCCCTGGTTCTGGCTACTACACCCAGGTGTTAGCTGAAAAATGAGGTTCTGTAGCAGCCCCAAGAGGTCACCTCCACAGCTGCAGAAGGGTGAGAGCAGGGATAAAAATTTGGGCTGGTCACATTTGTTTGAATGCCTTTCATAGCAATGCAGTAATGTTCTGACAACCTTTGCTGGTTAATTGTGTAAATGGGCAAATGCCACAGAAGGCAGGTGTGAGATTTGCTGCTGATGTATGGGCAGGGTAGCTAGAGCTGGAAGTGAACCATCGGGTCCTATCCGTCTTCTGGTCAACGCAAAATCCATTCCTCCTGTCTGTTGTCTACTCTTCTATCCTGTCTTGTTTTTAAAGCCGTGTGCAACAGAGGCTCCAGCCTTCTGCAAAGGAGACTATTCCCATTGCTCATAAATCTACTATCAGGAAGCTGTTTCCAAGATCAAAGCTTAAATGTTTCCCCTCTCTAGTTTCATGCCCTAGCTCCCAATTCCCTCCCTGCTGTAATCACTAGGTCTCAGTTTCCTCCCAGCAGCTGCTGGTTCATGTGGACACATGCTGGGGTCTCTATACCCCACACCAAGACCCTGAAAACCGCCATGCCATGTCTGCCCCAAGAAGACCTGTGGTGGGACACTTTGGAAATAGGGCATGCTCCTCAAATTCTTGTAAATGGTTGAGCCAGGCTTTGGGCAGGCAATTGTGTAATGGCGTTTAGAAAAATCTCTTGCTGTAGTTCCCTCTTGGCTAGTTTAAGAGGTGTTCAGAGTGCTGACTTAGCATTTGGCCCATGGATGGAGTAGTTAAAGGTCATTATCTGGGCAAGGCCTGTGTGGTTTTGGGACAAGCTGTTGGTGCACTGGAAGTGGACTTGAAGCTCAGGGTCTGTTGTGGCTATCATAACACCTATGGCAGGAACGATTGTTCCTGAAACTGTGATAATAAACCATGGTGGCGAGCCCTTGGATCTGCAAAATCTACACGGTGTGTGGGCAGGGGTTTCTAACAGAGGAGGGAGCGAGGGAAGGAAACATATTGGACATCTGGGCTCACGTGGGAGCGAGGGAGCAGTGTGGGATCCTGAGTCTCTTGGATGTGGCAGTCAGCCCTTCATCAGTAAAGCTTGGAGAAGACCCCAGGTCTTTTCATCAGACCCTAAAATAAGATGAAGCCAAGGCATCAGTCACAGGAGAGGCTGATTTCTTGGCAGAGGCTGCTCTGTGTGATGGAAGAGGCAGGATGTGGCTTTCCTGGCACCCCTAGGCACAGGAGCAGGGGAAGGCCCCAGTTCTCCCATTCTGAGAGTTCTGGTGGCCTTTTCACACCCGCCTTTGATGTCCCTCCTAGCCTTCATTGCCCTTGACCCTGCCGTTCCCAGGGCCATTTTGGAGCAGCTCCCTGGGTTGGTAGGGGGAGAGGCTCCTGAGAGGGACCCTTCTCTACTGACCTCCCCTGTCACCTGAGGTCACCCCATCACTTTTACGTGCAGGTTGGCTAATCCCCTGCAGCTTGGTCCTTGGTTGGTTTTAGGGGAGTTGAGGATCTGGACAGGAAAGGTGCTTGCCTTCAGCCGGCCTCTTCTAAATGCCCTGTACCACCAGATAAAATCTTTTGTACGTTTTTATTTTTACATGAAAAAGCAACACTGAGATTTCCTTCTGACATTTAACTCAGTCAGTAAGTGACAAACCGAATAAACATTCCTGTTTCAGTGGGACAAAGGCTCCAAGATCCTGCTGTGACTAAAATGTTTCATCATTTCCGAAGTGAAATGTTTCAGTTAGAAAAAAATATGAAAAGAACAACTAAAAATGACACGTTTCAATGTTTTTCTAATTATTTTCTCCATTTTGGCTGAAGCTATTAGTCAAATTTGGCCCCACTTCACAAACAGTTTTGGAACCTTCCAGAACTTCTATTTTGGTGACTCTTCCCGTCATTGATGCATAATAGTTTGATCTCTGCCCTGCTCGCCAGCACAGTTCCCATTCACCCCTAGGTGCTTTCCTTTCAGGTTTGCTGCTGGGACCTGCTTTGCCACCCCAGCACCGTGACTCTTGCAGCTGCCTGGCTCCATAGCCGCCTTCCTTCCCCCAGGCAGACTGGGGCTGCCTCTACCCTTTCCCAGGCTAGATGTACGTTGAAATGCACATATATGCACCTTGGATGTTCTTGCGTGCTCAGGCCATAAGACTCTTGCTCATCTGTGTGTCTCTCTCTTACATGTGGATGGAGCCTTGGTGCCACATGATGGTGAAGCAGGATTTTTTTCACAAGACCAATCCTGTTCTATCCTAGCAGTTGCACCCCATGGCGTACCTGGGCTGATCCTCCATGCCAAGTTCTTCCCAGTCACTGGCACAACATATTTGTTGCATTCCAGGTGAGCGATGTTTTTCTCCCTAAAACCTGGCTGCTATGAGCATGTTGCCTCTGCAGCTCAGCAGCAGTTCTGGAAATGAGCTGGAGAGCTTGCAAATTGAGGAATGGTGAGCAAGCTGGGCCTTTGCTCTTGCCTCTGTTTGTGCTCATGCCTGCTCTGCCTGCATGAGTCAGAGAGGAACATCTGTTGATTTTTAGGGTCACAGATGGTTTTGTTTAGCTTGTTAATTGTGATAGCATGGCCTGTGACTGACACATGGCTGCTTTCAGCTGTGGGTGCTGTGGGTACTGAGGCTCAGAAACAAAAGGCTAAAGCATGTTGTTCTGTTGGCCAGTTTTGGATGTCACCTCGCCTCAACTGTGGTTCGCTCCATGCAATGGCCCAGGGAGCTGCCCTGCCTAAGGATGGATGTTGCTCCAAGGCTAGTGGAGAGGTGGCAGGGCCTCGTCCCTCTCCTCACACTTGTGCGCTGCTCAGCCTCAGGAGGAGGGCTCTGCAGCACTGTCTAAAAGCACAGTGCTTTTCGGAGCTCCTTTAAGTTGAATTTTGGAGCCAGTAGTTTCTTAGCATCCTTTTGTTCACCTTTCTTCCTGAGGCGCCTGAATGAAGGGGCTGCTTTGAATCGCCTCTCTCCTGGTGCCTTCTACATATGACTTGGTTGTTGAGCCTGTAACTGCAGGACAAGCAGATACTGCTGAAGATAAGCTGGGTGGGTCACTCACACCATTCCCTTCGCTCAGTCCTCTTCAGCGTCCTGCTGGAAATATGGATTTACAAAAAAACCCCTGCAATTTCATTTAGTTTTGGAAAAATAAAATCTCAGTGCTAGTTTTATCAAAAGCCCTTCCTAGTGTCTGATTTTTTGCAGACTAGGGTAGATGTATTTTTTCTTTCTGACTAGAAGGTAAGGAGGACTGATGCAATGTCATCTAAACTTGGAGCAGCTTATGCTGCAGCAGCTGATGAGGTTTTGCAGAATTAGAACCATCCTGTTTTCCCCTGTCTCTTGGTATGATGGTATGCCAGTTTTTCTTCCTGCCTTTGTTCTGGAAGACTCACCATATGCCTTAAATGAGTATTGGAGGCAGTTGCCTGTGCCTGCCTTGAGTGAGAGATACTCCTATGTGTGTCAAGGACCTTGCCCAGCTTACGAGGGGTCCCCTTTGTCTTAAGGGATTTGTAGCCAGGCAGTTTAATTTCTGTGCCCTGCATAGCTGTGCCAATCCAGGCTGCTCAGAGGTGCCTCAGGGCGGTTACGCTAGCACAGTCACTGCAGCATTCCTGTGCTGGTCGCTTGCATTCAGCTCAACTGCAGAGCGTGTGCTTGGCCAGTATCACTGTGACTTAAAGGCTAGCTCAGCTCTTTCATGAAAAAGGGGCAGCTGTCCCTGTACTGTGGACATGGTCTCACGCAAATGAGTGGGAAAAGAGGTAAGGGAACAGGCAGTATTGTCCCCAGAAAATTTTATTGCTTTTGGGATGGAAAGATGTCAGTTCACTCTTCCTTCCTCCAGCACAGGGGACAGAGAGTGAACCAGCTTTGGTTTAGCAGTCCTAATAAATATCATATGTGAGCTTTAGGGTGCTTATACAGGACAAACCATCCTTTTTGGCTTTTTGCTGCAGTCAAGCAGCTGCTGGCAGCTCTGCTCATGCTGTTGGAGGGTGAAGGAATAGCAGCACTGAGAGCAGCCATTCGCTTTTTCCAAGTAGACCTTGGCAATGCCTGGGATGTGAAAACTCCAGAAGAAAGCAAATGGGCTTTGGCTGAGGACTCGGAGCCTGAACGTGAGCTGTGCTACCAGAACTCGCTGTACTGGTAGGGAAGTGAGGAGATTGCAGTGTTTGCAACGAGCCTTGACACTCCCCTTCCTGAACTGGAAAGCTTCCTTCCCATTTGTTTCTCCCCCTCTACCCCCATATCCCCTTCTCAGCAGGGACTAATACACTTGCTTTCTAGGCTGGCTTAATACTGACATGCGATTGCATCTCTGTGTATCGGTATGTGCGCTCCCTCCCCCTGCAGCCTTCCCTCTGCTAACAACAGTTGAATCCCTTGGCTAATTTCAGTAGCATTTGGCAGAGAGGAAAAGTCTCAAAAGCGTTGAATTCCTGCAAGTTTCATAGGGGTGGGTGGTTTTAGTACCCAAATTCGTGCCCCCTCTAAGGGAAGTCTCGGGCGGCTGGCCAGCTGGCAGAGTGGGAGCTCAGCGGCCGGTTGGCACATACAGCTCCAAAGCCAGCTGTGGTGTAGTCCAGTTCCTGCGCAGCAAGGTGGGGACCAGGTACAGGGTCCTGGGGGACACTGCAGGGAAGAGTAGGGGATACCTGGGGGGAGTATGTGTGTTGGAAGGGTGTATGCATGTGTGAGATCTGGCCTTACTGCAGCGCAGGGACTACAGCAGGTATAGGAAGGAGCTGTGATTATTGATGTGTGAGGAGAGATATAGGAGCTATAGGACATCAGTCGATAAGGACTTCTCCTGCTCCCAGTACAGCCCCTGCTCAGCAAAGCAGTAGAGGACAGATTCCATGTTAAAATGTGCAAACAGCTCCGTGGAAACACTGAGAATATAACCTTGCTTTAAATCCCTGAAAGCCACTCTAAAGTGAGTCAGGGATAGGTAGGCAGAGCCTGTTCGTGCTAGTTTTGACCTACAAGGCAGGATTGCTAATGCAAGCACTCAGGCAATGCAAGTCTGTCCAGCTGTAAAACTGCTATTCCATAGAGTCATCCAGTTTTAAGAACAGGTGAAGATTTTCCCAAAGCTTTAAATTCAGGAATGTGGTGCCCTTTCCTGGTTAGAGGTAGGATCATGGTCCCCTAAGTGCTATTGAAAAGCTTGATCCCTTTCTCCCTGCGAAAGCTCCGTGTTTCCCCCTCCTTTCTCCTGCCCCAGGAGGTGTCCTGCACCAGGCAGCATTTGCTGAACTTGGCTCCGGAGAGTCTGTCTCCCTGCAGCTGCTTTTTCTGCTGCATCTCTGCAAATCATCAATATTCATGTTCTTCATCGGCAGAGCCTCTAAAGGGCTCTGGAAATCCGGAGTGGGAGCCGGTGCTGGAAAAGGCTTTCCTGTGTGGGGTCCGGGAGCAGCGGGCTGTGCGTTTGCCACGAGAGGGGGTTATGAGCCTGCGAGAGCCCAGGAGGAGTGGGTGCTGAGGGTGCTATGGCTCAGAGCAGGGTGCCCTCCTGGCAGGTCCTGGGTGGAATGAGCATCGCCCTCCGGCTGCACCGAGCAGCTTTGTTGTGTGCTTCAACCTGCTGGGGCCACCCTGGCCTGTGGTCTTGCCATGGGGATGGGTTGCAGAAGGCACCTTTATCTCACTCTGCAGTCTTTGCTGCAGCTTCATCCCATTTTCCTTGTGAAGGTTGGGCTGATGGTGGATTAAGATGTGATAAGGCCCTATAAGGGCTGATGGATGGTTAAGTGGGATGCAGTTGTGGCACCTGCTGTAAGGCAAACGGTGGGACAGAAGCACATGTGGCAGGGAAGAGCTCAGTCCTCCTTGTTTCCTGCAGGGTCTTGCTCCCAGATGACCTATTGTGGGAGAGCTAAAGCAGAAGGTGATTTTCCTGACTGCAATCTGGGTAAGGAATGCTTCACACACCCTCCCTCCTCTCTAGTCTGGTTAAAAGCATCACTTTCCTTAAACTTATTTTCCTGTGAGCTGCCTCCCCTGCCCCGTACTGTTCTCTCCTTTGTACTGATGCAACTCTGTGTGTGACTGCAGAAAACCGGTTTGAGGAACTGATGTGGCTGATCCTATTTATTCCCCCGCGCCCTCCCTTCCCCAGAAGAGGAATATTTCCTTCACAGGTGTTGCTTGAGCATGTTGCATTCTGGGGTCTGAGCTAATCTGCCTGCAGCCAGCAGAACTGGAACTAAATTATCCTAGCATATTTGCTTGTACCTTTCTCTGCTGTAATATTAAAAAACCCAGATTTCTCCTGCTAGGTGATCTCCAAATCACTGAGGCAGATACATGTACAAAGAGCTTAGAGAAGTTGTTTGGTTTCAGCTTGAATACTGGCTGGGAATTGAGAGGCCTGGGGTTTATTCTGTTGTTTTCTGGGTTTTCTCTGTTGCTTTCTTCCACTATTTTGCAGCCCACATGCCCATGTGCAAAGACTAAAATGTTAGAGCAAGGACTTGGACATTAGAATATCTTCCTGCATGGGATATTCTCTCCCACCATCAGAGAAGGTGGGATGGAGAATGTAGAAAAGGACACTAATTAGGAAACCCCCTTCTTTCTTTGAGGGAGAGAATACCTAGCATTTGGTGGGCCTAAAATTTTGGACTCAATTTTGCAGTTTCCTGTGAGCTACACCTGTTAAGTGCCTTTGTGAGCCCGAAGATTTTTTTCAGCCAACAAACTAAAGCAAGGGTTAGTCCAGGGAGGATTATCAATGGGGTCAAAAATCAGCCTAGCTGATGAACTTCTCATTCTGCAACAGTTCCCATTTAAAGCCCCTATTTCTGCCCTGAGGCTGCTGCCAATGGCCCCTGTACAGCATTAAATGTTTGGAGGCTACATGATGAACTGGACTGGTTCAGAAGAAAAAGAAACCTGCTGCCAGGCAGGGATTACTAGCCCGGACAGTGCTCAGCCTTGGTCATTGGGCAGCATTGCAGGCAGTTGTACTGAGGGGGAGCACAGGTGTGAGATGCTCCATCAGGTGTGAAGAACCCATAGGGGCTTTTTACATATTCATAGTGGAACAGGAATTGGGAGTTCTTGGTTTTATTCCAAGACCTGTTTTCCACTCCTCTATGCTGCATCCTCTGTGTTCTTTTGGCTCCTGTATCTGTTTAATTTGCTCCTGCTCCAGAGCTTAGGTTGCCTCCAACAATGTCTTATTCTGTGGCCCTGCAGTTCCTGCCACAGCAAGGTCTTGGTCTCGTTTTGGATGTCAGGACACTACTTTGATATTTGCCTTCCCCACTCCATGGCCTTTTGCTCAGGATTTGAAGCCTTGGGAATGGTAGAGGTTCTGGGTCTGTGGAGTCAGGCTGGGTACATGCTGTGCAGTTGCAGCATTTGCAGTTGAATTCTTCTGTGAAGTATCCTTTATGGTCTGTCTGCTGCACAGAGATAAGTAACAGTCCCCAGTCCCCATCCATCAAACATAATTAGGTCCATTTCCTAACAACTCTTTGGACTGCTCAAGTGGGAGCTGAGGGGAAGACAGAGCACCTTGTCAACGGACATTGCTTCCAAGAAAGAGAAGAACCAACAGCATCTTCCATGGTGCTGTGGCTGGCTCCAGGGCAGGTTGCAAAATCCCAGTTGCTGGATCAACAAACATCAGGAGCCCCAATATCTCCTCAAAAAGGAGAAAAGCCCCAAGTGATGAAAACCTTAGGGGTCAGGCTGAAATCAGGTACTTGCCAATGCTTTTTGCTCTTCTGTGCCAGTGTGCTCAGTGTTGTGGTCCTGACCAGCGACCTGGATTCCTGCCTGTGCCTCCCATAAACTGGAGGATCCTGGGCAAATCTTAAAACGTTATTCCCCTGAAGTGGCTGTGGTTTATTTTTCCTGAGAAAGGATTTGTTTTTTAGAAGATATCAATTAAAATAGAATCTGAATCTGTTCCAGAGAGGGTGTTGGTTGGATGAGTGGATTTATTTATTTTATTAGTTTTTGCTGGTTTTTACACTGTTGACACATCCATTAGGCCACATACCAAGGAAAATGTGGAGGGGAGGGGTTAGGCTAAAGCAACTGTGTCTTTTGAAATGTCCATTAATCTCCATTTATACAAGGAATTTTTTTCCAAAGGTCACAATTAAAACATGTTCCAGTTGACCTGGTGAGTTGTCTTCTACTCTCTGATTGGTACCTTGACAAAACATCCTGAGTTTGTCTTTTCTTGTGATTTGGGGTTTGGTGAATTGGTTGCTTTTTTACGTTAGATCTTGAAACATCTTGCAGGGTGACAATTGTGTCACTTCGTGAGTGGACATGTGGTAGCTCAGTACTGGTAGGGTCTCTGCATATTCTCCACGTGTGCTTCAGTTCCTAGGTCTTTTGGCTCTTGTTCCTCACCATCACCTCCTGACCAAGGTTCGTACCCTAACGCACATACCGTGTTATCGTTGAGCAGGTCCATACAGGCTCTGCAGAATATACCCTTTTTGGAATAATGTTTTTGCTGAACTGCATGGAAGCCAAAATGAATTGTTTTGCCAATTTAGCTTGCTGAAATGGTTCGGCACAGGGTGTGATGAGTGCGTGGGCCAGGGCGGATGTCCAGCCAAGAGGGCAGGGCTGGGGCAGCCAGCAATTGCACTAGTTTAGGCTTCTGTGGAATCAATGCTGTAGCTGCTCGGGCTTGAGCAGCCTGCTTTGACCTACCTCTGCGCCCAAACAGCAAATCAATGCCGCATGTGGCATAAGAACCAAAGAGTCCTGGTCCTTTGGGTGTTGCATTTTTCTCAGGACAAGTTATTAGTGAGCCTGACTTTCTTCTTTGGCTTTGCTGTCTCGGGACTCTGGCTGGCAAGTATAATTAGTAAGGGCCAGGGTTTGTAATTCCTGGCACAGAAACAGCATTAATGGATTTGTTCAGTTCCCTTTTATCAGCCTTTCCAGCCTGCCTCTTATCTCATTACTCTGGGGAGGGCTGAGATGGGATTAAAAGAACGTGAAGGCCTGATAAATGGAGATGGAAACCTAAGAGCTGGGGCAGATCAATACAGGTCTGTCATGAAGACTTGCGGAGAGCTTGTGGGGCTGATTAATTGAATGGACCCAAGCCCTGGGGGAATGAGGCTGCCATGGGATGGAGCTGGAGCTCAGGGACCCCAGAGGACTGTGTCACAGAAGTCATGAAACTTGTTGGGCTGGGTGAAAGTGGAGCACATGTGAAGGCATCTGGCACTTCACTTCCTGCAAATCAATCCTCTGCTTCTGTTTTTCTGACTCAGCAGTTTGCTGTAGTGCTGATTAGCATCTTGGCTGGAGAAAAGCACTTTCCTAGGCTTCACAGCACTGCAAAGAGTTGCTGGTGCCCCCTGCATCTAAAGAAGCCACTTCGGTTACTTGTGCTCTTCTCCCCGCAGAGGTGAACTGTGGTATGTGGAACATATTAGTCACTGTCTGTAGAGGGCTCTGGATGGAGGTGGGATCCGGAGGAAAGAGGCAAATGGATTACTGCTGCTTGGTATGGGAATAAGGATGCAAAGTTTGGAAACTTCTCCAAGCCACCTAACACACCTGAGGTTGCCAAGGGAGTGGAAAACAGGTCTTGTGGGAGCAGGTTTCTCTGCACCTGGAGCAATACCATGAGAGTGACCTTTATCCTTGATGCTGGGCAAGCTGGTGCCTCCTTATGCATCCTTCTTTTTTCTCATCCTCATAGGCTGAAGGGGAGTATGTGCTTATGGTGCGGTTTGTAGGCAGCCTTGTTGTCTTCCTGGGAGCAAGGAGCAAATCTCCCTGTTCAGCACGAAGCCACCCATCAGCACGTGTTGTGGTTTTGGGGAATTTTGCTTCAGCAGCCTGGTTCTAGCACGGCCACTGACACAAACTGGCTTGTCCTCTATGAGCAGGAGAGGGCTGCTCTGTCTTGCTTTGCCTGGGTTTGTGAGGATCCTAGTCTGTAGGAAGGTGGGGAGGGGGAAGTACTGTCCTTCCTCCATGCCTGCTGGGATCAGCATGGTGAGGACTTTGTGGACACTGAGTAATTTCATACGACAGTGCTGTGTTCCAGCCGAGCTTTGGCACAAACCCAGCCAGGAGCTGAGACCCAGCTTCTCAAATTGGTTCCTGGGGCATAGCCCTTGTCTTGTCTTCCTTTAAACCAGTTCTTTCTCTTCTGCTTGGAAGCTCTGAAAAGCATCTCGGGACTCTCCTGGGGACCCCTCTTTTTGACACCAGCTCTGCTGTCCTTCACTCATTTCTCCACACACTTTCTCAGGCTTCTGCTTCCCATGCATTTCCAGCAAGAACCTGGGAAGAGCTTTCTCTTTACCTGGCATCGGTCGCAGATCTCTGCTCAGTCTCTTTCTCCTCCCTGCTGTCTTTCCCTTCCCCTGATTGCCTCCTTTAATTTGCCTTTGCTTATTTTGAATACAAAGCTCCTCCATTACAGTGTTTATAGTTTGTAAAGCCTTGGGTCCATTGCTTATTCTCCTTCTTATATCCCTACTTAACCGCCTTGGCTCCCTGTGCCCTTTCTCTGCTTCCAAAGTATCCAGGATGAATCACAGTCTCTGTCCCCAGCTGTCTGCTGCATAGTTCCCATATCCCAGGAACCCGGTTCCCAGACACGGCAGCAGTTCAGTCACCAAGTCCTCTTCTTTCTCATCTCTTAAAAATTGCTTTCTCTGGAGTCAGCAGCGGAGATCTTTGCCTCTCATGAGCCTCCCAAGCTAGGAGCAGCCTTAAGCAAGGTCTCTCTCATCTGCACGATGCCCAGGACATACCCAGTGTGGGCTGGATGAATGGTGCGGGTATCCCCCTGCTCAGCTGGTGCTCAGAGCATCCCCACATGCTTTGGAAGCTGCTGAGTCAGTGCTGGCTGGCATGTGCTGGCACTGGACTTATCTCCCTGGCACCAAGTAAATGTCATCAGCGTGCTTTGTATCCACTTTTCCATATCAGCTTTTGTCATGGTTTCCCTTTGTCTCTTCCCAAAATAGGCTGGTCTGCTCTAAAGCACAAATGCCCGGTTCCCATCTTTGCAAGTGAGTGGTGAGGAATGAGTGCTGGCCACATCCCAGCTCTGTTCCCCTCCAAGAGCTCCTGGACTGCTTTTTGGTTTGGGTGTTTTGGGGGGAGGGAGGCAGAGTTAGTGAACTGTATCTTCAAGCCACATTGTGTCCAAGCAAATGAAGTGAAGCCGATGTTCGTGTGCCACTGGGGACTGAAGCAATCGGAGAGCAAATGTATAGCACGCAGAAGACAAGTGGGATGAGGTTGTGGGATGCTTTGGTCTGAAACTGAATCAGAGCAAATTGTGGAGCCCGGTGTCGGGGAGACAGACCCATGTCCTCGAGTCAGGGCTTGCAGAGAGGAGGGGCAGGAGAGTCATGCAGTTAGCCTGACGGAGCCGTACCGGAGCAGGGCTGGAGCTGTAAGGAGCCAGGGATTGCAGCATGTGCCAAGCTTACACTGCGGAGCAGGAGTGAGGCCAGCCAAAGGGCAGGGAGCACCGAGCGTGCAAACGGCGAGGCGGGGGCCGGGGTGGGAAGCTGATGGGGTGACTCGCTGCAGCGAAGCCCTCCTTGGTTGTGGCACTGCAGTGGGACCCAAGCAGGTCCACGTCTGTGAGACCAGCTCTGCTCTTGCTCTGGGTGGCCTCTGGATGAGAGCATCTCTGCCACCAAGGTGGAGCGTGGGCAGAGTGAGCTCAGGCCTGTTTGTTCCTCTCCAGAGAGGTACACCCAGAGTTTAAATTTCCTGACTGCTGTACTTTTCCTGCCTGTGACTTGGTCCTCCTCCCCTTCCCCAGGTAAAAGCCTCTGAACTGAGAGAATTCTGCAGATGGAGACCAGGACATGGCATCACTTGAGATCCTTCCCGTCAGGCCAGGGTCACTCCAGTGGGAACCTGGGACTCAAAGCAGCCTGCGGCGCAGGTGAAGGCTGCGAAGCCAGCAGCGCACGGCCACTCACTGACTCTGGATGATTTTCTTTGGTGGAAATGTTCCCACGCACATCAGAGCCCACTGCTGCTGCCTCTGCTCGCCTCCCATTGAAGGGGACAGCTTGCTCCCCTGTCCTGTCCTCCAGAGACACAAGGTCTGGCTCATCCTATGCCTGCGCATGAGGAGTGGGGACAGTGGCCGGCAGGAAAAGGGAGCCAGGCCAGCTCAAAATAGACTGCTTGTCGGAGTTTTCCATGAGACCTTTGAGACTCCTTATCTCCCCGCTGCTGTTCTGGCACAGAACGAGTTGCAGATGGAGCAGCCTCCATGAGCAATGTTACCTCAGTCACCCCAAGGCTTCCTGCTGCCTGGGCAGGACACGAGGCCATTGTCCCGTGGGATAATGGCTGCTGTAGGGTACACAGCAGCCTCTCGTTTAGCAGGACTAATTGCACGGAAGTGAAACCTGCCTAGTGTCACGGGGACAGGGCTATTGAGAAGCCTGGCTTTGGTAACGGCAGCTTTAGCAGAGATTGGGCATACAGGCTTGGTAAGCTGTTAAAAAGATGCCAGCAGTTGAAGGGTGGTCTTGTACATCTCCTGCTGAAGTATCTGCCCTGCTTTCAGCAATGCAGAAGGCAGCAGGGGCAGCCTAAGCCTCCCTAAGGTCTGTGATCCTCCTTTTCTGTAAAAATAAGTATATTTCTGCTAGGAAGCAGGCTGAGCTGCTTCTTTGCTTGATGGGAGGTTGTTCCTGCTTGCCAGGCTCCTGCAGGAACCATGGGTTCAGGGTTCTGTGCTCAGGTGTCACCAAGCTGTAGGCTTGTTTGTTGCCCAAGGGAAGGTTTGGCAGTGTGACCTCCTGGTGCTTTCCACAAGTGCTTTCCTGACCCTGTAACGATTTTCTTGTGGCCTTAATGAGACATCTGGGGGCAATTAGTTTTCTGTTTTATGACATGCCTGGCTTTTCTCATTGAATGTGGCATGGTGGGGCTATGCTGGTTCTCCAACCACATGTGGAAAGAAGGGAAGGAAGGCAGGCGGTGCTGAGTCAAGATTTGCATCCACCCTTCTCCTCCCTGGTGCTCGTTGCTGCTCTGTGCCTTGTGTGCCTGTACAGAGTCCAGGTCCAGGCATAATCCTGCATGAGCTCTGATGCACAGCAATGGAGGATCAGTCCTGCCGTGACCTGTTGCTCTCGTGCAAGTCCTGAGATTAAAGTTGAGCCTGCTTCCCACCCTCAGTATCCTGAAGTTTCCTAGAATAAGAGATTGCAGAGAGGATTAGATATAAACCTTTACTGCTGCAGTAAATCATGTTTTTTGCTACTGCCAACTATGCAGAGAGACAGTGTAGACTGGCGTTTCCCGTGGCTGTATTGCTGACCCCAATTATTTCAAAGTGATAAACCACTACCTGTCCCTGATCTGTCATAAACTGCTACATTGTACTGAAAACCAAGCAGGTTAAAGAAGCAATAACGAGCATCCTTTTTCATTGCTTTTTAGTTCTAGGGCTTTGGGGGTGATGTTAGAGGTTTTTTTTGTCTATTACCCCAAGAGTGTATAAACTTCACTTAGAGGTGTGTGATCACTTTAGGAACTGGGGCTTTGAGATTGGCACTAAAACTCATGACACCTACAGCACGCGTGTAAGGGCTTCCATCACCAGCAGGGACCAGCTAAAGGGCAACCTCCATCGTGGGTCTTGAATGATTACTTTGGACAGAGTTGCCATGATTTTTATTTTACAGAGGGGAAACTGAGGCACAGAAGAGTGATGTTCCTAGAAGTGAGGATGTCTGGGGCTTCATGTGATGTTTGGCCCATAAAGCCTCCCTACCCTGACCGGTACCTACACCAGAGAGGATGCTGACAGTTCCTGGTGAGCAAAGGTGAGCCCATACTTAGTGCTAGGAAGAACCAAAAGGAGAAGCTGATGCTGGGCAGCCACTTAATTGTGATTTCTGAAAATGAGGTTCATTTTAGACAAGTTCTGATGATCCATCCCTTTAACAGACCAACACATGTGCAGACCTGCAAAAAACACTCCAAAAAATCTATTGGAAATCCTGCATGGAGGAAAAGGCCATTGAGCTGTTCCGCTGGGAATGACAGGGCTTTTTTGTCTTTTATTTTCCCCTTGTAGTTCACTTAATCAGCTAATGGTTTTTGCTGACAGATATTTATCAGCCTGAACATGCTTTCCATGGTCTTGGAAAAATAGAAATCTTTACTCCTGGCTCCAATAAAAAAATCAGCCCAATATCCCTGAATGAGCAAGTCTGAATATCAATCCTTCTCTTGGCATCTCAGCTCTGGGAGTCGTTAAAAGGAGAATGGCAAAAGCAGAAGGCAAAGCCACCCAAGGTTAGAAACAGGCCTGACTACTATTATTAATTTTTTTTCAGCCAGAAATTTCATATGTTTAATGAGCTGAGGGGCATAGCGTGCTAGCAGCTATCCCCAGGGCTGGAAGCAAAGCTGCCCCAGCACAGCTCACTGCAACGTGTGAAACAGCCCCGTTCTGGTGTGGGAGAGGATTTGTGGAGCAAGGACCCTGGAGTGC
Organism: Sagittarius serpentarius; assembly: GCA_034782735.1. NCBI lineage: Eukaryota > Metazoa > Chordata > Aves > Accipitriformes > Sagittariidae > Sagittarius > Sagittarius serpentarius. The sequence continues at coordinate 38,854,528 of JAVKLA010000090.1, forward strand.
AACATGGCACTGGCACTGCTGTGTCCCCACGAGCTGTTACCAGGACCTGGCTCCAGCATCCCTCGCTCTGTTGCCTGTCAGAAGTCATTTTACTGAAGAGAAAGGGACTCAGCACCCTGTCAGTGACTAATTGCTCTTGCTCTGTGCGTCTTCCTCCCTGTCTACAGAGCTAATTCTCCTCTCCTTTACATCCTGTGTGCCACCCTGTATTGATTTACTCCTTTTTTTTTTTTTTTTTACACCAGTTTAGGATGTTGAAATCTGCTTTCAGCCCTTTCTGCAGCAAGTGAAAATGGACGGAGGCACCTCTGTTTGGATTAACCAAGTCTGGCCTTACAAAAATCTGTTAAGCACAGCTCAACAAAGCAAAACATCCAAGATACGTTGGATTGTGATGTTAGATTTATTATCAAGGAAACAACCCATAACTTGTGAGGTGCTGCTCTTCATCATAAATGCAGTTAGACATTCCTTCCAGTGTTAATGAGAATGAAGATTGATGTTCTCGCCTATCTTCTCGGGTGGTGCCAGCAAATGCTAGGGTCTTCCCTTTTTTAATTCTTGAAGCACTTCACAGTTCTGAAAATTACTGAAGTGAAATTTTACAATGAGTGCCTGCTGGTTTGTCACTTTTATACATCTAGGGAGTCCAGACAGGTTTGTAAAAGCTCTCTTGCTCTCTGTATATATGAATATATGTATATACATTTATTTTTTATATATATATGTTCATATATATGTATAGACTAAAAGGAAATCAGCTCGTATTCTATTGCTCAGGGCTGGGATCTGCACATTTTCTTTTAGGTATTTCATGCTAGATATTAGCTGTGACTTTTATATTTTTGAATAAAAATTTTAATTAAATTGGTGTTTGTGAGCTGCTGGGGGGCTTTGGCCACTGTCTTGCTCAGGAAATAAAATGACCTCATTTGTTGAGAGTTGCAAGGTGAAGGAAACCAGCTTCCATCCCTTTTGGGTAGTGCGGGATATGTGCAAGAAGACAGCATTCCCCATGGAGAGGGAGGTTCAGCCAGTTTAACCAGGAAGAGGACCAGGTACCGACCAGCACACTGAGGGACTTTGACCTTGGTCTGGTGGTTCAGTTTATGGGAGAAAAACACTTCTTACCCAGCCCCAGCACAGCAGTAGGACCTTTTGCGTGGCTAATGTAATCCAAACCATAACGAAGCCAATAGAGCTGTGTGTTCAGCCAGCTCAGAGGTATTTGCCTGGGTGCTGGGCTGAGTACGGCCATTGCGGAATGTCGTGAGCTGTGCAGTGCTTGCCAGCCCTCTGCCTGTTTGCAGAACTGTCTGCTTCCCTTCGTGCATTCTCATTGCCCGTTGCCTAAACTGTAACACACTTCATTTGTTTCTGTCCAGGCACGAGGTTTCAGGATGCTAGAAGATTTGAGGAAAGATTTATTGCCACTGATTGGAAGTGGGAGAAAGTTTTCCAGTCCCAGATTTCCCCACCGCTGTCAGAGCCTGACTGAGAGGTACATCTCTGCCACTGTGCTGCTGAAGATCGTCTCTTGTTCTGTGCATAAATGGGAAAAACATTGACCTCAGGTGACAGCCCCATGACCCTGGTCTGGGAACAGGTAGGAATGACTGGAACCAAGAAGCATCTCCCTGGAGATGACGATAGTCCTCCAGTAATACCCAGATCATCACTGCACTGTGTTTGCTGTTAAGGATGGGCAGTTCTAACTGGACAGATAGCTCTAAGGCAGATGTTTCTGTCCTAGCAATGAAACAGAGTCCTCAGTGTGGGGTAAACCAGAGAATCTCCCGTGGAACTAAGCTCTGGCAATTTACACCTGCTGAGGATCTCTGTTTTTGTCCTGGGAGATGATAGAAACGATGCAGACCCTTCCAGCCCTGCTCTGCAGCGATTGCAGCCTGGCTGTAAATAAGAAACAGTCCCAGCAGTGCTTCTGCTTACCCAGCGCTTCTCTCATGGATCCCGTTGCATTTTGCACTGGCTTGGGAGTGTTATGATCTGGGAAACCTTTAGCGATGGATTATTCAAAACACACTGGCTTTCACTGCAAAGTTTCAGTTGTGGTTTGTAGGGCTGGGCTGAGATTATTGCATTTAAATTCAAGGCAGATTTCATTCACTCATGGGGAATGGATGTTAGATCCTTGCCTTCCTGCTAGGAAGTAAGCCCTGGACGCACAGATCTGCGTAGAGGGCCTAGCCCCAGGTCACCTGGCTGCTCTTGCGCTGCTCAGATAACAGCTCTGCCCCTTGGCTGGGCAGCTGCATCCTCCAGAAACCTGCTGAGATGTTGACATGTTGCATTCATAGTAGCTTCTGGATATGGGAGAAGGACAGAAGACTCTGAGGGAATGCAGAGCTAAGGAGAGGTTTGTCCCTTGTGCAAGTAGCCTCTGATTTTTGGCAGGGTGACAAAGGTCCAACCCTCAACAGCGGGAACGACCACAAAGTCTGCCGCCTGTTCCCATGGTCTACATGACCAACGCGAGGCTCTCACAGATAAAAGCTTGGACTTGGGGCCCACCATGCAATCTAATCCTGACCTTGGTTTATTGTTTAAACTGCTGCAGCCTCCATGTACGGCAGAGGCTGAGCAAACCTCAGATCCTGTTTCAACTGAAAGATGCTCAGCCATTGACACCAGATGGTCTCAGCTGGGTTGAAGTCCAAGTGGATGAGGAAAAGCAGTATAAAATGTCATGTAGATGTGGCCTTGGAGCCTCCTAAAGGGAGTAAAGGAACCTTAGTGTTTGAGCTGCTTAAAATCAGACTGGACTTTTGGGGAACTTGTGGAGTGAAACCTTGCTACCATGGCCCTGGGTTTTGCTGTTTGACAGCGATGGGAGGAGGGCTTCTCCCAGGTGCTCTGCGGTCACTCCAGTATAAAGTCCTAGAGAGCTGATGTTTGCTCCTGACTTTGACAGACACATCAGTAGGTCTGTGCCATTCTCGATCTTTATCTTTTCTGACGAGATGAGAAGGTGGGCCCGTCTTTCGCCGGCGGGCCTGTTGAGCACCTTGCACGCTGTGGCTTTGAACTCAGTTGGGACCATCATGCTGTGAAATGAAAGCAGAGTACGGGAGCGTCCCTGGGCAGGACTGGGCATAAGCGAGGAGGTCTCTGGGTGTCGGGCTGTCTGCAATCCCATTGCCACAGGGCTGCAAGGCAGGAGCAGGGAAGTGGCCACAGGGCTGGAGGTGACAGAGTGCTGAGACCCTGCTGCCCCTGCCTGATCCCTCTGACCGGCAGCCCCAGGTCCGGAAACGCCAGCAGATGCTGTTCGTGACACCGATTAGCAAGGCTCTGAGCTGTCGTAATAGGACAGGCCCCTTGCCTGCAGGCCTTGGTGGTGATTTCTGCTTTGGTTTCTATTAACAAATCTCTGCGGTTATGTGCTCATGCTGCGCAGTGAGGGGGCAGAGGGTTCAAAGCCAAGATAAATAGTCTTGGGGTCTGGCCGGGGCTCTAGGAAAACAGAGAGCGCAGCGAGTAATTTGGTTAATACGTTCAGACACAACCATTAGCCCATCAGTGCTTCCTGCAAGGAAGGCTCAGCCAGAGAAAGCTGGACTGGAGTGGGTTGGACGCAACCAGCGTGGCTCTGCAAAGCCGTTGTGCTGCAGTGTAAAGGCTGGCCTGGCACTGGGATGGCCACACGTCCCTGTGCTCTGTCCTGGCGCCAGCTGTGGGGGGGATAGGAATGCAAAATCCCTGCCTTGTCTTTGTTACCAGGGACATGGGTGATTCGCAGTGGCCTGGCGTATCTCTGAGGACAGAGGCTGTGCCTGTCCCTCTTCCCAGCTTTCCACTCATGCAGGAGAGCAGCCTCGGCCACTGGAAACCAGTGAGCAGGATGGGAGAGGTCTGTACCCCGCAGCACTGCAGCTTGGTCCCTTCACCTGCAGTGATTTATCTTTGGCTGTGATGGATCTGGATCAGGCCCGTTCAGTGCATTGGTATCTGCGAGATGGGATGGGAAGGTGGTGAGCCCGGATCTCCGGCAGCCTCCAGCAGATGTTCAAACCCTCTGCTGGGTTCTGCTTGGTGATGGGTGTTGTCTTTCCCATTGTGGCATTAATATTGCTCCCTTCTGCTTCATTCCGAGGTGTGCCAAGGTGTATTTACACTGCCCTGCCTACATATGTAGGTACCAGAGTGGGTGTGACCAGAGTCTACAGCTAAGAGTATTCATAGCCCTTGGGCAAAGAAGATCTGGGGCAGTTCTGGAGGTCTGGCACTGTGTGGCTCCACTCTGCACACGTCTTGCTTTAAAGGTCCCAGGGAAGAGGCTGGTTTCTGTGTTCTTATGCCCAGGCATTCTGCAAGGCTGTGTCTTTTAGTGTGGGTCTGAGAGAGCAACAGCTCTGTCAATCCTGGGAGCAAGAGCTTGTGATGAGCAAGAAAGCTGGATAATCTGCCATCACCTTGAGAAGCAGTGCTGAGGTGTTCAGCCCCTTTGATTGTCTCCTTTTGGCAGAGGAGGGGGTATAATCCAAGAAACAGGCTTCTCTGAGAATCTAAATTAGAGTCCATCCATTACAGCACCTTTTCATTACTTATTTATGCTTTTTCTTCTCTTAGCAAATGTCTTCCGCTGCCTTGGTCTGTCCTGTTGAAACCACAAGAATGACAGGGAGGGAAACCTCGCAGGCAGAAGGCCTTCCTGCCTGCTGGCTCCCTCGTTCCCCCTTTACTGGCTTCAGGAAACAAGAGCATGTGGGTGCCAGCTAGCATGGTAAGATTGGGTTCTTGGGAGTCTTCTGCAATGGCAACTGATTTTGAGGATATCGAGAGTAGCCCCTTTGACTCTAATTCCGTAAAAAACAGCCAGCTTCGGCAATGAAACATCTGCAGCTAATGGGAAGAACGACTTGCCCTGCAGGCAAGCTCTGAACTCCTGGCCCTGGGCATGCTGTCATCTCTCTGTCCATCAGCAGCTCCAAAATCTGTATGCTGTGCTGCATCGCTGCCTCACAGAAGGTTTATCACATGGCAAAGGATGCCTTTTGCTCGTAGAGCGATGTGCCAGCTACAGCCCTATGCGGTTGCAGCCTCGTCAGGTCTATTTCTATAAGGTCCAATGCACAGGTGCATTTTTGCAGCCTTGCAGGCTACTGGCGCTTGGAGGACCACACACTGGGGAGCTCGGCTGTGTGTGCTGGAGGCCTGCTGGGCTACAGAGAGCACGGACTCCAGCTTCAAAATGTGCAGAGGGAAGTCTCCAGCTGGGAAAAGACAAACTCACTCTGTTGAATGTTTTAGGTCCAATTCCCCGGCTAGTGCGAGCAAACAAGCATCTGCTCACTTTAATCCTTGTCTGCACTAAGCAAGGATGGTGCCGTGCGTTGTCCGTCAGGGTTTTCGCAAAGGAAGGAAAGTAAAACCCAAGATAAATTTATCACTAATGGCAAATCTTTGAGAAAGCCAAACACCACTCCAGGAGCTGCAGTGAGATTCAGGGAGTTGTCTCCCAGCTGCCGGCTCAGGAGCACCCTCAGCTCCAGCATTACCACATCTTGCCCGCACACAGCGTCTCTGAGCTGGCCAAATACTGACGGCTGCGGATGTGTGAGCAGCCAGGTCCTACCTGTGCTGTGAGCTTCCCCCCAGCTGCACCCAGGGCTCTGCTTCTGCCCTTCTCATCCACACAGGCTGGAGGCTTTGAGAGCACTTGCAGTCCCCGAGCCCTGTCCTGGCATCCAGACTGCCACACTCCAGGGTGGCTGCCAAAAGGGATGGAGAACAGAAGTAAGAAGGTAGTCTGGCTCATCACAAACTGTAAGTAGCCAAGCCACCACCTGCAGCAGATCACAGACTTGTATTAGACCCATCTCCATGGAGATTAAACCCCGCTACCACTCCAGAGGATCAGCAGGAGAGCTCTGCTGATGGTGGAGCACATGAGGATAAGAGGAAGTTTCGCTCGTGCTGCCTGCCAAGTCTAATCGGGATCTTTCCACACCAGCTCGTATCTGTTGACGTCTCTCCAGGAGCAGACAGACCTGTTCTTCCTTTTGTGCCCCAGGGGGCAAGAAACATTTCACGAGCGTCCTATACTGATTTTAGAGAGTAAAGCAAACCTGGGACAGTGGGTTCCAGTCCCCTGGAGAGGAAGAGACATTGGGAGCAGCTTAGTGCCCACCTGGAGCTCACAGAAGGGCTGTTGCACTGCTCGACTTGGTTGCCTGCACCCAGAGCAGTGGGATGGAGCTGCCCTCACATCTCTAGTCCAGCACGGTGGTCCCTCCCGTGTTTCTACTTTGCATGGTTTTCTCTGCCTCTCCCTAATCGCAAGGGCAGAGGGTTTCCCTTATATTTTGGCCCTCTGAGCTTGCCCGGGGCTGCAGCAGGTTTTCCAGCTGCAAAGCACAGTAAATCACGGGCTAAGCGAGGCTGCCTCCCAGCTGCATGGAGGGGGCTCTAAGTCCGGGGTCACTTAGCTGCTGCACGGTAGCTCCAGAGAAGTGATCTGTGGATTAAATTTCCAGGAACTGGTGGGGCCCGACTCAGTTTTGAGCCACCAATTCACTCGATTAAAATAAACACAGAGTTATAGACAGGCTGTGCTCGGTCACAGCTGATTTTTGTCGACCCTGGCTGGGTGTTGAGATGGAAAGAGCACTCGGCTGGAGTCACTCCCCATTCCCAATACATGCTGCCTCAGGAGGATTTGGGAAGCAGAAGGTTCGAGTCGGGGCCTCTGAAATTCTGGCTGCTTTGAGATTTTCCCACACGTTCATTAGACATACAGCTCATTCAAGTTTATTTCCCGAGGTTTTAACGGCTGAAAGGCTCATTGTATCTCTCTGGTGTGATACCCCGTTTCTGCGGAAGCTTGAACCTACAGTGTGCGAAGCAGAGAGGCACTAAACACCGTCTCACTGCAATGGTTAATGACTGGATGAGGGGGCTCTTTTCTGTCCCAATTTAGAAGACACAGGAGCCAGCAGAAAGGCAGAGCCGCCGTGGAGCTCAGTGGAGGGATGCCTGCCCTATGCTGCATCCCTTAAGGATGATTTTTAGCTGAAGTGTCCGTCTATGCAGCTGGAGCCATGAGATGCTACTGCAACAGAGCTGAGCTATGCTGGCAGCTCCCAGGAGCAGGGTCCCCAGCCCCCCCAAGGTCACTTGCCATGGTGGGAACAACGGGGTTATCGGAATGGGGTGGCTCCTCTCTAAGATGGAAATTTCTCCTCTGGCCAGAGGCAGCGATCTTGGCTTGCATCCCTGCTCCCTGTCACTGAGCCTCGCCACCTTCCAGGGTTCACTTTGTTCACAAAGAGCCTCAGATAAGCTTCTTGGCAGGGGTGCTCTGTTCTGCCATGGCATTAGCATGGCTCAAGACAGGATTTTTTTAAATATTAACCTCTTGTATCCCTTAGAAGATGCAGCTCAGACACAGACCCTGGGGCTGGGGCAGTAAGTCGAGGCTCTGCATTGGTGGGAAGCATCTGCATCGCCGCAGGGGTTGGTTTCCTCTGACTAACGTCACGGACCAAGGAGATGTCAGCCTCCTTGGATGAGCAACGTGGAGGTAATGGCAATGCTCACCTGTGGGCTTAGCCCTGCACTGGGAGCACCCAGCGAGACCCAGTGAGTAGGAGGAACCTTCTGCCTGGTGAAAACAGGCTTTGAACCCCCTCCTGTCAGAGCTATAGCAAATCTTGCCATGGTTATGAGCACGTGTGCCTGAGGCTGGGTCTGTGAAATGCCTAAGGAATGGTTGTAACTTGGGGAACATTTTTTTTTTCACTGAGTTGGAATATTTTATGTGGAGACGTGTTTCTCCATGAGTGAACTTTTTTTGCCAGTCTGAAAAACCACTTTAAACCCCCTGCTCGCACTCATAAAACAAGCAGTCAGTGATTTGGGGGAGCCAGTCTAAGGCATCTCGTAAAGCACCTCGTGGGATGCTGTAGTCCCTACCCAAAAGCGTGACCCCGTAGCCCTGCAGCATGCCCTGATTCACAGGGAAGGGCTGGCTGGCAGCCGACGTGCTGCCTTCCCTTGCCGCTCAGCCTCATTTATCTTCGTTACTTGGGCTGTTTACGCAAGCAAGAATTGGCCAGAGGCGCCCGGCACCGCTGCGTGCCAAGGGAGGAAGCAGGCACCAGCACAAGCTCTTGTGGCTGGCACCCAATTGCCTGCACGCTCTCTTTCGAGAACAAAAGGCCAGGATGCAGCCTCCGTGGCCCAGGGCGAGGGGCAGTTCTGGCCCCTCACGTGGCTTGTGCCGGGGGTCCTGGCAAGGGGACACACTGCCTCGTGCTCTGTGCTGGTGGCCTGAGGGCATCCCGCAAGCAGAGATGCTCAAGCACCTCTACACAAAGTTCCTGGGAACAGAGCTCCTGAGTACCTTTGGCTCCCAAAGCTTGAGAGTGCTGTCCTTGAGTTTAGTCCTTGCTTAATCCTTTATGGTGTGGGAGCTGCTGCTGAGATTGTGGTTCAAGAGAGATGTCTTACAAACAAAGCAGTATTGCCCCTGGTCGCTGAGTTAGCACAGCCTCCGATGCCTTCCCACTTTGCTTCTCTTATTCAAGAAGCTCCTAGAAATCTCAGCTCACTCCATGACCCTTCTGCAGAGAGGGGGGCATCCTCCCTCTCCATGGGGCTGGAGGGGGCCTGGGCCAGAGCTGGGGTTTAGCACCGCTGGCCGGGCTGCGCTTGCCTGGAGAGCAGCCGCCTGGCCACAGGGGCTATTCACCAGCCTGGAGTGGGTTTCTGTGCTCAGGGTTAGAGATCAGATGAGTGCCAAGCTGCTGACAGTCAGCTGCCACTAAAAAGAGAATACACACAATTTTCCAGAGCCTTTGACAGGGTTTCTGAGTAAAAAAAAAAAAAAAAAAAAGGCAATTTTTTCTGCTTCAGCAAACACCATTTGATGTAAAATTGCTGGTGGGAAAACCACTTGCTGCAGTTCTGAAGAAAGGAATGAACGGGATGATCCAGGGATGGTGTCATCCCAAAAACTTCTCTAAGCCAGCAGCTGTGAAGAGAAGCCTAGACCTGGTAAAACCCCTTTGACTCCCGCCTCGAGGTAGCCAAGTCCCCCCCCGCCAGCAGCTTCCCGTGGTGGGTGGCTGTGCCAGCGTGCACCCAGCGCCAAGAGGATGTGCGAGACAGAGCACGCTTTGTGTCATGCCTGGCCTGGGCTTGCCTGGTGAGAAGAAACACAGCAGAAATATGCTGGGGTCTGACACGCCACCTCAATGGTGGTGCTGGCCCTTTCGCCCATCCTGGGACTTGAGGAGCCCTGATGGAGTCTCGGGACTGACGCTGGTTGGTCTTTCCGCTGTTTTGTTTTATTCCAGCTTTGTGTCTCAGCACTTCCACTCTGACAGCGGTCCTCTCCTGTCCTGTCCGTACGTTGTGCAGGGGGAAGGTCATATCCCATCACAGAAGTGGGCAAGCAGGAGGTGATAGCGGTGCCCGGGATGGTTGCAGGTTTGTTCAGCATGCCTAGATGCCTTCAGGGTACTTTGCTTCTGGCTCCTTCCAAAACCACGAAAGTTGCCCGCTCATGGCAAGATCACCCACAGAGTCACTTGGGGACACTGACTTTTCTCACACCTACTTTCCAGGTGATGGGAAACAAACCCAAGATATTTAAAAGCAGGAAGCCAGATTCTGTAAACTGTCTAAAAATGTATTCTCCGGAGAGGAGATTTCGCTCTGGCTCCAAGCCCAAAGGAACTATCAATGCTAACGAAAGACACAGAGCAAGGAAGGGATGGCGGCGGGGGGAGTGGGCTGTCGTGCCCGAGCATTCTCGCTGCATCCCCCTGCCTGGGACGCCCCAGACCGAATGGGCACAGAGAGGCCTTGGGTCTCACCGTGCCTCATGATGAGGCTGCTGCCTCTGAGTCGGGATGAAATAATTTTAACTCATTAACCCTGCACATTTTTGGCTTATAGCCCCAGGGAACCAGTAAGTGCTGTGGGAGGGAACAAAATTCACAGAAGAGAAACAACTACCTGTGGATTTACAGCTGCTGGTGACACTTGGGACAGCAAAATCCCCAAGGTGTTTGGGCAGTCCAGGGCTTTTGTGGCAGGAGTCCTTGCTTTCCGGCCTTGCTTTACTCGAACCCTTTTACAAACCAGCTCTATTGCCACGGCTGGTGCGCTCTTGACTGATTTTGGTAGCTGGGAGTTGCAGGAGTAATAAGATCTGCTGGTTTATTTCCCAAATGTTGTTTCCCTGAGACTGACGCGTAATCGATGAAACCAAAACCCTGGAGTGGCTCATCATGCGTGGTTGTTTTCTGCATCTCATCTGTAGGTGCCTCATCTGCCCTCCGAGCCTGCCTCACCTGCACACCGGCTGTCTCTGGGTGATTTATAACATCTCTGCAATGCAAGCAGCTCAAGAAAAACGTATATTATTCCACGACTGATCCCTGCCAGCTATTTGGTAACTCCTGCTGGACTCAAAGCCTTCTGACTGGGTGCTGGTCCGTCTTTAGAGTTGTGAAGAGCAGATCAGCAATGCACGGGCTATTGGCCAGGAAGGGCATCTCCCAGAGCAAAGATGTTGCTGGAGAGAAAGGAGAAGGCTTTTGAGCAGAGTAGGATTTGGGAATGTCTTCCCTTAAACCACAAATGATGTGACTTCTAGGCAAACCATCTCCCATGACGGGCCTTGGGGTGAATACCCCTTACTGAGGTGGCTGCCAGGATCCCTCTGTGCAAAGGAGCGAGGCAAAGCCTGTCATCGCCGCTTTGGACAGAGAACAGATCCCAGAGACCACGGCCTCAGCAGCCAGGAAGCCCAGACAAGTGCTCTCCTGAGGCAGGCACTCACAGACATCCTCTCCCTTGTGACCAGACTCTTCCTGCCTCGTTGATCCTACTTAAATCCCCCCAAAAAGCCCTGGGAAAAAGAATACCTCCAGTCACTGGCTTCTGAAGTAGGAAAACCAAATTGCTCCTGGAATCCAGGGGAAGGGTGTGAAGGCAGCAGGGTCGTGTCTCACCGTTTCGGCTCTGTGCCCTGGAGAGGGGTGGTGGGCAAGCTTGCTTCTGAAATGGCAGAGGCAAGCAAGGAGAGTTTAGGAGGACAGGATGGAGAGCAGAGCAGCTGCTGGTGCCGGGCTGCAGGACGAGGAGGGGGTGATGCTGGAAGGGGTGCGGGTCCTCTAAGAGGCACAAGTAATTTGCAATTAGCAGTGGGGAAACACTTAAAAAGTCTGGGAATCCTGGGGAAGGGGAAGAAGAGAGAGGACTGAAGAGGTGGGCTTTAGCCTTCCCCAGTAATAATAATTATTAGCCCAGACGCAATCTCTGGGGATTGTCCATCCCCAGGCAGAATGGGGCGGCAGGCTTTCCAGGACAGGCAGGCTCAGACCACACTTGGAGCCTGGCAAAGGGAATAAATCCTTTTTGATTTTGACCAGTGTAACCCCAGCACACACAGTGTCTGGGCTCATGCAAGCTTGTCCAGAAAAACAGCCATGGCCAAGGCTGCAGAAGAGCCCAGTTCTGCCGGGGAAGCTGATGATTCTCTCCCAGCATGTGATGGCGTGCGGATGTGTTGATGCCACACCATCCATCCCTGGCATTCACGTGCTCCTACCTTTCATAGATCTGCCAGAAACCTCAGATTAGTTTTTTTTATCTGAAGAGGTGAGGGCAAGAATTGACTAGGATGAGGGTGTGCGTCACAGCAGTATAAAACCTCCAAATACAGCTGCTTTTCAACAGGGGCTCTCCAAATGCCTATCAAAGCACCTGATTTTAAAACTGGAATTTTTTGGCTTTATTCTTACCTATTGAGTGTTGGAAGAGATCAGTTGACTCTTGGATTTTTTTTTTTGCCCCTAAAGATTCAGAAAAGCTGCTTTCCCAATTAAAAAGGCTTCTTTTTTTTTTCAACCAAGCCTTGAAAGCACACAGGAAGAAAATGTAAATATTTTCATCCTCAGTTTTTGTAGACGAAAAGTCTTTTTTTCCCTTGCTGCTGTCTTCAGCAGCCCTGTACTGAGCTTACTTGAAAACCTGGGTCTTATTTAAAAAGCTCAGACAGGAACTGTTTTGAAAATCAGCCTAATACTTACAGACTTTTCTTTGATTTCTCAGGAGCAAAGTCAAGTCAGCTTGCTGCAGGGGAGGAAGAAAATTCAGGATGAGCTTGTGTCTGCGGACTTTTTTATTTTAACCTGTCCTTAGTTGACACCTCTAGGTGCTGCACATACTCGAAAAGGTGAGTTTTGACCCTGCCCGAATGCTTGATCCTGCATAAACATGTTCCATTTTTATAGGTGGTGAGGAGCAATCACAGGAGTGATGCCCCCACCGATCTGTACAAACCCATTTAATTGCTGGGATGGAGCTGGCTGGCTGTTAATTCACAACTAAAAGGTGCAGTGTAGCTGTACCGTTCCCCTTGACAGCATGTGTAAACACCGCAGCGCTCCCAGCTTTCCCAACTAGCATCTCGTCCAGAGGGGAACATGAGCCAAGTTGGCTGAGGGGTGCCCTCGCCCTCCCTCTCTCCCATTTTCCATTTCCCTGCACCCAGTGTCATGTTAATTTTTGCTCTCCCAAGGTTTGTCTTGGCACGTGGCTCAGAGAGCAGGGGGGCCCAGAAGCCAAGCAAAGTGATTCTTTATGTAAACGAGTGCTGATTATAATTATACTGCTATAATTACTGCTAAGCAAATAAACAATAAAGGGCAGCAGCATCCCAGAGGCATGCGGGGCTTATGCAACCTCTGCAAAACCCCGGGAGCGGATCGCGTGCCTTCCCCCTGGGGCTCACAGAGGAGGGGATGGACTTTGAGCAAATGCTTAATTTTATGGTGTCCCACTCCGGGCAAGCTGGGGTGACACAGGAGCAGCCCGGGGAGAGGGGAGCTGGGAAAGCGAAGCGTCTCTTTGCACAGCGAGGACACCTTTCCACTAGACAAAAGTCCTCTTTGGTCCTTTTCTGGGCTATTTGGATCCAAGCGGATCTGCCGGGGGATCTCCGAGCCTGCTGGTGGCGCAGGCAGCGAGTTTCTCATCCCATGAAACCAGCCAAGCAGCGAGCTACCTCTGCCCTTCCTCTACAGGGTTTCCAGGGACGGTCCGGCAGCGCTGCCTGCAGTGGCTCTCTCGGAAGGCAGGGCATCGCAGAGGGATGCGGGACAGGACCTGGCCTCTCGCCTGCAGCCTGTACATAGCCAGGTGGAGCAGCCCGGCATGGGAGCAGCCCAGCCTGGCACCCACCCAAGCCTCCTCTCCGGCGGCGTGCCCTCGCCGACAAAGGCCAGACCTTCATACCTTAGAGAGAGATGTGGCTTACGCACTCATTTACTCTTAACAGAGTAAGTACTCGCTGTCTCATGCCTGGCACTGTGTTGGCGCTTATGCTTCATCCCTGATTTGTGTGCTTTAAATGTGGGCAGCGCCCAGCAAAGCCACATTTTCGGAGTGACTGCAGTGCACATAAAGCAATTCCCTCCTCCAGGGACAGCCCCCGTGAGCTTTTTCTGATGCCCCTGTGGTGTGGTGAGGGTTAACACCAAGTCCAGGCAGGACTTGTGGACCCAGGTGTGGGGGATAGGAGACCTAGAAAGGCCGGGGCAAAGGTCTGGCTCTAGCTGCCCCCAGGATGCTGAAGTGGGGAAGGGATCTGCGGGGAGAAATCCGGGGAGCCAAAGGAGGCTGGCTGATGACGGGGTATGCGGAGGGGTTTTGGGGCTGAGCTGGGGAGGGCAGGGAGGCCCCTGAGCTGCCCGAGGGGGATGTGACAGGCATTGCTGGAGATGCTGCTCTTCTGTCTTCCTAAAGCCGTTTTTTTCCAGCCAGGCTGGGACAATGCCGTGCCGGAGGCCAAGAGAAAGGCTGGAGCAAAGCTGGGGAATGCTGGCTGCGGTGGGACAGCTTGGGTGCAGGTACTGCTGCAGGGGACCACGTTGGGGCCAGGGTGTCTGCAGAGGAACCCGTGGAGGGGAAAGGGCCCTTCTACGGAGTTCATGTATCGCACGGCCTTACCCCAAAGCAGCCAGGCTTTTGCCTAACAAGGCTGTTTCTATGTCCCTAATGATAAGGAGCCGTCCTCCAGGTTTATACGCAGCCAGCTAGTGCCTGTTTACACCACAGCAAATGTTCATTTTTAGCTTAAATCACCCCCCTCTATCCCTGCAGTCTCCCCTGCCTGCGAGAGTGCGTACAGCACTCCATCCTGCCTCCGCTCTCCTTGGTTTCCCAGGCTGGAAAGGCCAGCTCCTGTAGTCCCTGCCTGCAAGCTAAACACACTCTTTCTTTTGATTCCCAGTTCCTCTTCCTCCACCCCAGTTTCCCCTTATCTTTCTTGAGCACGAGTGACCACAACTATTCCCCCTGAGCCTTCCCAAGGTCTCAGTCCCAGCTCTCCTACTGTTCTTTTCTCCCGAGCAAGTCTGTACCTGCTGCAGCCTACAATCCTCCCTGCCTGCACTCCTGCCTCCATTGGCACGTGGGGCCAGTGGCTGGAGACGGGAAGCAGCCGGCCCTGTGCAAGAGCAGCGTGGGAGCACCAAACCCTGCCTGTGACATGTCGGCAGGGCTGGGAATAGCTAACTTGGCCCTGAGTGACAGCCCAGTGCTCTGAGCTGCTGTTACACCTCCATTCACTGCCTGCTGTGATTGTTTCCAGCCTTCAAATAACATTTCAGATGCGGCTGTTTGGTGGAAAATAGTTTTTTTCCTCCTGGATTGCTGTGGATGCGCCACATTGTAATTAAAAGCCAGTGAGTTGTGGGTACTGGAATTAGCACGGGCATTTGCAGCCTGGCGGGCTGCTTGCTGGCTGGAGGCACGGCGTTCGCACGAGGCTTCTGCTCTGCTTTGTTTCACTCAGATTTCTGTAATAAAATCAGACTTCTAGTGCTAGCAAACCATCTGCTGCTTCCTAAAGGTCTGCAGGGGCATTAACTCCCTGTTTTACCCTCTGCAAAACCGCTGCCATAGTCCCGGATGGTTTTGTGGTGGAGGATTTGAGTTCTTCAGTTCTGTAGCTAAAGGAGTTCTGGCTTTCGCAGGAGGTCAGTGTAGCTCCAGAGCCCCGGGGAGATGCTCAGGCAGGAGGAGGTTTGAGCCCTGGGAGGGGAAAACAGGAAAAGCATCAAGAGGGAGAAAACATCTCCCTCCATCCCCTCTCCCCACCAGCTTTTCTGCACTGCTGAGGCTCTCAGCTCCTCTCCAGGGTTCCCCCCACTTTGCTGCTGAGGAGCTGTCTCCGAGTGACAACGGTGAGCGGATTAATTAATCTGCCTGTCAGGCCTTGGCAGCAAGAAGCTCTGCCACGCCAGCTCTAATTAAACCGAACAAAACCTACCTTTATCTCCAAACCTTGCCGCAGGCTGGGATAAGGCAGGAGGCCACCAGGAGCTGAACCCAGGCAGCTTCATCGCGCCCAAGAGCCTGGCACCCTCCCCTCCTCCTTGCTGGGCGTGGAGAGGCTGGGGAACACGCGTGGCACGATGGCTGTGCTGCCCTGAAAGGCAGGTCAGGAAAGGGAAAGGTGTGGGCTGCGTTGCTCCAGCCCCTCCGATGACACCAAACCCCACGGGGGTGGGGGGAGTTCAGCCCTCTGGCAAGATGCTGAACATCTTGTCCGTGTCTTATGCCCAAGGGGGGATTTTCCACTTCAGTCTCCAGTCCTTCTAGCAAACCCTCTGATGGGCTCCGGGCATCGCTTGTCGCGGGACCACTCGTGGTCTGTCAGGAGGGTCCTGAGTGAAACCTGGTACCTGTTGATGCTCCAAGTGGCTGGAAAGCAGTATTTCAATCAGAAACAGATGTTAAAAAATGCAGAGAGGAGACAACCTGCTGGGAGGGCACGTGCCATGCAGGGTGCAGCTGCTTGGGGCCTGGTGCTGGTGGGGGGTGGCCCCCAGCCCTGGAGCTGCCGGTGGTGGGGGTGACCCTGCCTGTCCGTGCCCTGGACCGCCAGCCCCGCTTTCCCTGCAGCATGGCCTCTGGGCTGCGGGGAGTTGCTCGCCTTGCATTTCTGTTTCTCCTGGCAGAGGACGACTGATCTTACTTAGCTGAGGAAGGCCGATAAGAGCATTATCTGGAGGTATGGCCAGGATGAAGCAGTTGTTTACAACGCAATAGCCTTCTTGTGGTTCCCTAACAAAGGGGAAAGGTGAGGCTAAGCTGGGGTGGGTGTTATACAAATCCATGTACACATGGGCCTTCAGCTGGTATTTTGCCTGGGTGTGCATCATTCACAATACATGCTGGTGGTCCTGTCCTTCCAGGGTTTTTTTTTTTTCTAGCTACATAGTTTGGGGAACTTTAATTGTTCTATGATTAAGTGACTTTTAATTTCCCTCTTCTCAAATGTAATCCCATTTGCTCCTTCTTCTTTTCCTTTCTTTCTTTTTCTTTCCCCCTCCTGGAAATTAAATTAACATTCCATCTAATTACTCAGCCACTTCTCTAATTGCTGAGGGGACTGTGGTTGTGCTCATTTAATTAATTGAGACCCGCAATGTTTAATGCAGAAGAAGATTTATTGGCTGTGGAGCTGGTGTGCAGGGCTCGTCTGGCAGGAGCAGCGAGCTCCGCGGAGAGGGAGGTAGGTGCCAGCCCAGAGGGCTAGGAAAGGCTGGATCTGAAATCCCTTTTTTGGAGTATAAATATGGAGCAAATCACTTTCCCTGCTGGCTCAGTCGTCTTTCTGGGTGCATCCCTTTTAATGGTATTTTAAAACACATCATGTCCAGAGACTTTCCTACGGTCAACAGAGATTTGCCCTCTGAAGGTGACCCTTGGGATGCTTGTCTGTCCCTGCTACAGCACCAGCAGTCCCCGAGGGCTGCTGACCATCTCCCGGCGCGAGCAGCAGTGGCTAAAAGCCGAGGAGCTGGGCAGACTTGTCAGTGTGCCAGGAGCGAGAAGCCGGAGGGCTGGCCGCAGGTTGGGGTTCATGGGCCCTGGGGGAAGACTGCTGGGAACAGAGGCCCGTTCAGGAAGGGAGATAACAGGCTCCTGATGTGTTTGTCCTGGGGGCAGGTTTGCTTTGGCTGTGGTCTGTGCAGGGGGATTTAAGCAAATCCATTGTATTTTGCATTGCTGTTGACTAGGAGCACGTGTGCAGCCGGCTCCCGCCTCTCGCACCCGCCTCTCGGCTGAGGGCAGGCAGGATCTCCCAGCATTGCATTTATGCTTGAGGGTCTTTCAAACACCTGCAACTCAGCTGCTAGAGGCCTGCCTCAAGTCACTGCCTGTGTCTCCCCTCCAGCCCTTGTTACAGGGCTGACCCCCACCACTACTCCAAGCGTCACAGCTGGGACGTGGCTCAGTTCAGCTCGAAGGCTGGCCTATTCCTCCATCCCGATGCACAAGGTCCTTCTCTCTGACTGCTTTGCATCTCTCTGGGGCAAAACCTGCCTCTGCGTGCAGTGCAAGGCTCTGCTCTAAGCTGATGCTTCCATATGCCACCATAATATCAATACTTAAAAAATGCCCCCAAGGCAGCCAACTGATCTGAACATTTTATTTGCAGACCTGCCAGGCATCTGTAAGTTCCAGGCATGCCCATTTCCGTGGCAGGGGATTTTATAAGAGGCAGAACAGCTTTGAAGTGAACCTCCTCTGCCCCCAGCAGCTCTCCCAGTACCAGCAGCAGGGTCGGAAGCCTGACTGTGCAGGCACCTCCAGCTGCAAACCCTCAGCCAGAGCTGGAGTCACACAGTGGGTCCGTAATGCAGGATGGCCGCATGCTGAGACCAGCTATGAGCCTTTTAAAGGATTATACCCGGCTGGAATGTAAAGGGGAGGGAGGAGTGAGCAGCGCGCCCGGGCTGAGTCCTTCCGGGCATGGCCACCAGCACCCGGGAGCAGGTGAGTCCTTCACATGCTGCTTTTTCAGGAGGAATTAAACCAATTCTTCAACCCTCTCCTCTTAGTGCTGGAGCAGAGGATGTGGCTGGAGCGTGGATGTGGCCTGACGAGCTGCCAGGGCTGAGCCGTAAGGATCTCCACAAGGACCTGTAGTAAGGACAGGGATGCTGAATCTCTCTGGACCTGCAGCTCCTGATCTGAGCTCCCCAAACTCACCGTGTCACTTTGCTCTAAGCCCAAGCCAGGCTGAGAGTGGTACGGAGGAGGCAGGAGACTGCCTGCACAAGGGATGTTGCCCAGGTACTTGGCAAAAGCAATTCTGCAACAGAAGTGTTGGGTGGAGGGAAGCAACTGTTTGGTCTGCATCACGGCAGGACCTGAACATTGGAGCGTGTTTCTGTGATGCTCTGGCCTTCCTGACCTGCCTGAGATGGCCCTGCACGGAGCCTGCTCCAGACCAAGCTCCCTCCCTCCTGCCACCGGCCACGTGCCAGCACCGTGTCTCCTGGTCACTGTTCCCAGTGAACAGGACCTCTCCCCAGTCTTTGCTTCTCAAAAAAATGTGGCTTTCCCCAAAGGAACCCGGCCATTTCTTCCGACGTCTGTCTAAACGGTCAGTCAACAGCTAGCAGCAGCTCCCAGCCTTGGCATTCAGCAAAAGCACCGTTTCTTTACAAGCAAGCACGAAACAACAGCTTTGGTATGAGATTTCTTTGCAAGGAGGTAACAATCCTGGAGCCACTCCTCGCACTTTCGGTAACGGGTCCCTCCTCTCTAGCACTTGTCTTGTAGTCAATGACCAGGCTGTCTGATCTGGACTTGGGTTATTTCTACGCAGACTGGAGGAAGCAGGACCCAAACCACCTCCTGGGCTGGTTCTGCTGCCTTGGGTCAGGCTCAGGCTCAGGGCTGCTCTTTGAGATGTTTCCCGTTAGACTGGTGAGAGCAATACTAATGCAGTCCTCCTTGGAGTGTGCATGTCGTGGAGATTAGGCTATTGTGTTCGACAGCATTGAGGGCATTAGATAAATCCTCCTGTGAGAACGGCCCCTCCTCTGCTTTCCCTGGGCAGTTCCAGGACAATGTCCTTATGCTGCTCCCTGTGCCACCGGCACTGATCCTGTTGCAGACCAAATTCTGGCTCATGGCGATCAACTTGCAGCTCCCAAGCCCATGACGGCAAACGGGTCTATGAGGCTGAGGTCTGCTGCTCAGAGCTCCCAAAGGGACGTCCTGCTGGGAGCAGAGGCTGCTGGTCTCTGAAGGGATATTATCTAACGCTGTTCGTCTCCCCTGGGCACGCTTGTGGGTCAGAGACCCGTTCTCTCTCCCTCTGGTTTGCTGTGGTTCTAGCACTAGGGATGAAGCTGGAAGACCAGATCCCTAAGGGTCCCCACGGCTGTGGGTGGCTGGTGGCAGAACGAGGACCGTTCCTGGTGGGGGACCTCCAGCAAGGGGCCCACGTGCAGCTGGGCCATTTCTTGTGGCATCGTAAGAGCTCAGCTCCCCATCAGCGTGTCGGCTGCTCTGCCAGGGTGGGCGATGAAATGAGTTTGCTTGCGGTACCCTGTACCCTGAGGCGTGCCGACTGGTAAGGTCAGCATCCTGGATGACAGTGTGCTCTTCCAGAGCCACGCCGGCTGCCAGCAGTTATTTTGAAAGACACCTCGGGAAGGCAGGCTCTGCTCTGTATCCCAAGGATCATGGTCCTTGTGCATCAGCATTCATCCCCTTCCCTTCCCAGCCAAATACTGCTCCAAAAACGAGTATCGCTTGCCTCTGAGAAAATGAAGGCAATTTGACTGCAGGGCTTAAATCCGGTGTAAAATGTACTAGGATATGACTGCTGATGGGGAACATCTGGTCTGTGACCTTCACGCCCTAGGAGGTGTGAAACAACTCTTTGGAGATAGCTCCGCAGCAGGCAGGATGCTTTACAGTGGCTCATTACTGCTCCGGAGCAGAGCCCGGGGCAAGGTCCCAGAGAACTCTGGGGATTGCTGGGGGCTGCCCGCTGCGGCTCAGCGGCAGTCAAGGCAGTCCACGTTCAGGTGGAGGTGGGAGAAACGCGGGCGGCTGGGACAGCCCTGCTGCCAGGCGCCGAGACAGACCCCCCGGGAGCACCAGTGGTGTTGTGGCACTTCTCTTCTTGCTTTACTTCTCAACAGCCCTGCTCAGCCCCTGAGGAGCAACCTGAGTGGCTTGTGTCCCCCAATAGCTCCATGTCCCGGTCCCTTCCACGCATCCCGTCTGGACCATGTTACAAGGACAAGGTGAGGGACACATCGCGGAGTCCATGCTTTTCCTCTGCCTGCCTGTCACTGCCCAGCCTGTGACTGCAACTCGCTTTTGGGGACTCGGTTTATTACAGCTTGAATTTTTAATCTGTTAATAATCTGACGTGTTACTCAAAGAAAGGAGATGGATATGGAAAAAGGCAAAGCCACTGCTCTTCTGCTGCACAGCATGTGCCCAAAGCTCAGCCCATGGAAGAGGAAAAGGGGCTCATAAAAATATGATTAGATTTACTCTGCCTCATTTCAAACCAGAGCATGCTCATAATTCACAGTGACAGAGGAGGGTTCACCAGGCGGAGACCCCACTGATAGACATTTCAGTAACCACTTTCAATTAGGAATTTCTTGGCAGGTTCCCAACTTTGTGTCAAACTCTTCTGGGCTGCGTTTTGGCCGGGTCAGCTTCATATGTGTAATTGAGTCCCTGCTGAGCAGCAAGGCGAGAGGGGTTGCGTTTGCTTGCAGGGAAGGTGGAGGACTGTCCCTGACAGCCTGCGAAGGAGGAACGTTTCGCACCCAGCATAAAAAACTGCCTTCTAGCTGAATTTTTCCATTTAAGAAAAAAAAGTGGTTTTGGAAACCACTAGATTTGGGTTTAAAGGAAAATAGTTTTTCAAGATGCATGCCAAACAAAGAAATAGGATTAATCCAAAGTCTCCCAGCTCTCCAGGCCCCAGTGTCCAAGATCTAGCCGTCCTCAGGCTGGTGCGGCCGGGGTGAGACGGCTCGAGTGCAGGGACTGGCGCAACCACTGCGTCCGTGCCATCTCTCCCGGCGCTGCGGGAGGGCTGGACGGCCCGTGCCCGTGGCTCCCCCAGCTCTTACTCCCGGCAGGCTGGGATGTGGCTGAGCTGGAGCAGGTTCTTGCCTTAGCTCCGCTTCAGCATCCGCTGAAAAATTTTAAAGCCTGTTTTATGGCAGGCAGATCTGGCCTGAAGCCTTTTTCCCTCCCCGGAGATTTCAATGAGAAAGTCATTATTTTTCTGATTTTTGTTGACACTCTGTGTAAGAGTTGCCATGGCTCTCGCCCGGCACACCTCTCCTGGTCGGGAAGTCCGGGGACTGGGACGGGGAAGGAGGAAGGCACGGCTGCTGCCATCGCCTGCCAGGGCCAGGCGGGGACACGGCTGCGCCCAGGGACCTACCGGGGTGCAGGCATCTCCGCAGCCCTGGCCGGTCCCCAGCACCATGGCTGAGAGCGGTGCCCAGCGTTCCTGTTTCACCCCTCTCTTACTGTGAAGCCTTTTGCCATTTCCCAAGCTGTTTCACACCATTTTGCCACAAGCCCCACGTTTTTTCCATCTTTTCCCAGACAGGACTGTGGGTATCCTGAGCATGCTGAAGTTTCATGGCCCATTAGGATAAGGGAACGACGTCCCCATCGGCTGGGTTCACCGCTCCGGGCTGCCGAGCAGCGGCGAGTGAATTACGAGCAGGCTCGGAGCCGGGCTGCAGCCTCCGGCGAGGATGGGATTACTCGGGACACAGCCGGCAAGGAAGGGCAGGGATGCAGCTCTCCCAGAGCTGGGGTGGCTGTGGGAACCCCCATCTCTGGTTGCTGCCGCTCTGGGGCTGCCTGTCCTGGGGGACCATCACTGCGGAGCCGAGGTGGGTGTCTGCTGCTCTCAGAGGGACTGTTCTCCTCATACGGGGTCTGTGGCCCACAGGGGCAGCCCCTAAACCCCCTCTCTGCCCCTGGCACCGCTCAGCACCCTCCTTAATTGGTTTTGCAGACTACACAGCCGTTTTTGATGAAAAACATCCCACAAAAAGCCAATGAGCAGTCACTGAGCGGCCTCTTTTAATGATATTTTCTTTGTGGTTTTGGTTTGGAATATCTTTCTCTTAAATGAAGAAAGAAGCCCCCCTCTTGGACTGAAATGATTTGACTTTATCCCTTCATTTTCTTGTATTCCTTAATGCTCAGCTCCAGCACCTAGGGCTCAGTAGGAACTTTAAACTGGCCATAGCAGGGCTAGGATGCTGACCTCTTTACCTGTTTCCTTCCTACCATCTTCTGCACTGTCCTTGCTTGTGCCACCACTGATGATTCTGTGTCCTCGATTCCTTTGCCGTGTGGCACTCAGGTTTTGCAAGAGGGCAATGCCCGGCCCGTCTCACGTGTGGCTATTTGCAGCAAGCACGGGAGAACCACTGCTGTAAGCAAGAAGGATTTGTTCCATCTCAAGCTGCGACATGTCATTCATGG
Organism: Sagittarius serpentarius; assembly: GCA_034782735.1. Taxonomy (NCBI): domain Eukaryota; kingdom Metazoa; phylum Chordata; class Aves; order Accipitriformes; family Sagittariidae; genus Sagittarius; species Sagittarius serpentarius. The sequence goes on from JAVKLA010000090.1 coordinate 38,876,860, forward strand.
TCACCAGCACTTCCACCAGGTGTAATCTTGTAGTTGCGTCCTCCGGGGAAGGTGTTTTATCCAGCACGATATATAGGAGCCAGCCCCAGGCACGCTCCTTCCCTGGACCGTTCCAGCTCCTTCCGGTATGGTTGTATTTTATCTGTGGATCTCTGTAAGGATTTTGTTCCGTCATCCTGGAATTTTTATGACTCCTTTGTGTGTATATAATGCGATTGCCCTGGAACAGAGAGAAATTAATCATTGTTACGTTGTTAGTTTTCAGGAATTTTTAATGTCTATGGTTTTGTTCATCTGTCATGTCCAAATGTGGGGTCCATGGGCTATTTGACATTTAAAATGACTTAATTGCTTAGATTTTCCCACTTAGTGTTTATGGACACTTGTTCGTAGTGGATTCTGAGTGTGACATTATGTACCATGTATTTTCTGGCTGGGTCCAGTTTTTCACTCCATCCCAGTGGTTCACAACATCTCCTCTTGCTATAGATCAGTCTTTGGACTCCATCATCTCCCAACAGGCCGACGGGGCGAGCGAGGGTGCGAGAGGTGCTACCTAGAGTAACATCAGCCTGCAGCAGCGCGTTCCTCCCTGTGTCGAATAACATGGGAATCCAGGGCCTTTAATGGCTGTTTTAAGATGTCTGCGTAAGGAAGATATCTGAGATGTCATTGCACAGTGTGCAGTGCCCATTTTCCGGCCAGGCTGTAGACGCCACGTGGGATCAGGGCGAGGTGCCCATGGTATCTGGTGGCAGCTGGTTTTGGCCCCAAGCCTGGGAGCAGGTTCCTTCAGCAGCTCTCCTCTGCCAAATCTCTCATTTTTGGGGACTGCTGCCTCTTTCACAAGCCTCCCTCTACCCTTTGCAGCGGGCAGACTGGCTGGGTGCTGCTCCTGTCTGTGCCTCCCCACCTCCTGCATGACGTTCTGCTCTGGGTAACCCTGCTCGGGGCATCCCGGATCTGCACTGGGAAGGTGTTTGGTGCAGGGGCAGGCGTTGCCCTTCGGGATCTGAACTGCCCCTGGTTTGCCTGCGTCACTGTAGGCAGGTTGCTTCATCACAGCAGGCCTTCATCTCCGTAAGGCCACCATGCCGGGGCTGGCTTTGGTCACTTGAGGTCACAGGTGATCCTTTCTCACCTTCCAGAGGATGCACAGTGGGACGGGGAGGTCAAGTGCATGTTGGAAATGAAGCCTGGCTTCGTCTTCCCATGGAGACAAGGTAGAGCTCAGCCTCGCCTGCTCCCCATCTGCCCAGGGCAGGACTGCTCCATGCGCCCTCACGCCTTGCAGCCAAAAGGCTCTTAAAAAACATCTTGTATTTCGACAGCGTGCTGCTGCGAGGCCAGCGCTGGGTGGTTGCACAGCCATTTCCTTCTGCCCATCGTCTGCCCCCTGCTCACACAGCTCAAAGGCAGCACTGAGAGCTTTCCAGTCCATGCTGCTTCAGGCAACAGTGTTACTAGCCTCCCTCCTTGTCCTGGCACATCCCTGTGAGATGCCCAGGTGGGTGTCCTTTTTAGGTACCCAGATGTGCACCCTGCTCAGGTTGCTTTTGCAGCTGCAAGCAGGAAATGCTGGAAGAGCAAAGGGAAATCTCCGGACTCCGCTCACAGCTAGCGGTCAGTCTGCAAGGCATCAGCTTGGGGCTGCTTTAAACCTTGATGGACCAAGGGTAGCTTGACTGGTCAAGGGGAGGCAGCCAAGCCAAACACAAGCAACTCCCAAACCTCCTCCACAAGCCAGAGGCTCCCCGTTACGCTCTGGATTTCACTGCCTCGTGATTTTAGGCACAAGGTGCTGGTACCAACCCTGCTAGATACAGGTGTGGGGACAGGCAGGCGCTGGCTGCAGGGACAACTGGACAGACTGATATTTGGGCTCTTAGCAAACGCTGCGGGATAGATGGAAACTACGTATTGCACACGTCATTAGGAAAATGTTAGTTAAAACAAAAGATGCAGATTGTACCAGGCTGTGCTTTCTGAGCACTCTGCAAAGCCTTTGCAACGTCATGTGCCTTTGCTGTGGCTCTGTAACGGCTTTGACGCTTTCTTGGGCACGTTTGCTCCTGCTCCATTGAGGCTGTTTTGCATTAAATTGTTTGTTTAGCAGCTACTGGGTTTTTGGCAGGGCAGCTGTTGTCTTCTGCGGGTTGCAGAGCAGGAGAGTGTCATGCAATGCTGCTTTGCAGCGCGGCTAGGCGTGTCAAGGTGAACCCTCCTCATTTCAGAGAAGAGCAACAGCATCCATTGCTGCTGCTGCCCGCCCTACCGGTCCCACCACCTCCCAGCGCCCTGTGGGCTCAGGCCAGGTGGTCTTTGTGGCAGGGGCACCTCTGTGGCTCCCCCTGGGGCCATGGGGACCTGGGGCAACAGTGGACCAGGCTCCGTAGACCACTCCTGGGAAGGTCTCACAATGGGACAAGGTCACCCAGATCCCAGACCCCCAGCGAAACCCTCCAGTCCCGATGTGCGCTAAAGAAAACAGTCCCAGCATATTAATACTTGCAAAAACAAACACTAGGAAGACAGGAGAAGGAATGAGCCAGCCATTAAGGGAGCGCTAAGCCTCTCTCTAGACCTCTGATCCCTCCATTTCCTATGGCCATTGCCTCCCTCAACACCCCATGCCAAGAGGAGCCTCTGCAAATGCCTTCTGCTGTGCCCTACCAGGTCTGTCCCAGCATGGCTGCTTTCGAAGAGGCACCCACACCCCTCCCAAAGCCAGATTTGCCTCTTTTTCAGGGTCTCTTCAGCATCTCCAGCACTCGCATTGCAACGCAACATCCTGATTTCCAACGGGGCAAAGCTCTGCTTGGATGGGAGAGCGCAGAGAAGAGCCACAACCAAGGCAGACATGGCACGGCCACAGGAGACACTGCAGGAGCAGCAGCTCAACGTGCCTCCTGGGGCCTTGCAAGGGTTCTCACCTTTCCTTCTCAGCACTGCTCAATCTTTTATTTTATTTTTTTTTAATTTTAGGAGAGGCCAGCAACTGTTTTTAGGTGGTTCCTGAGCCCAACGAGTACAACCAGGCTAACACTGCAGAGTAAGGCAGCCGGAAGAGGTTAGCCCCGGCACGGAAGTTAGCGTTGTGTTCTGCCATGCTTAGGAAGAGGAGGTGACACAAACAAGTGGGTTTTTTCAGCCCACTCGCCCTCGGAGCATTCGTGGTACCGGGCCCTAAGGTAACGCTTCGCCAGAGTTTCCCGCTGAACTGGGCGAGTATTTTGGGGGTGGTGGGGTGAAGGTCAGAAGGGACATCTGGAGGTGATGGATCCAAACCCTTGTGCAGAGCAGGGCCTCACTTAGGTTGCTCAGGGCCTTGCCTTGAGGAGTTTTGACTATCCCCAAGATTGCCCAGCCTCTCCGGGAACTAGCTGGCAAGGGCTGATAGAGGAGAGGCTCAGTAAGGGCGAATTAGCCCTGGCTCCAGCGGCTGCCTGGTCACTAAGAGGCACTGGGGATGGAGCGGGCCCAGGTCTGAGGGTGCCTGCCCGCAGCTCTGCCTGCTGCTGAGGATGAAGGGCCTGCTCCCCCCGAGGTCCAAGCAGGCAGGAGTCGAGGGCTTCAGCCCCTCCACGCAGGAGCCTGCTGGGTGAAAGCCAATGCTGAGCATATCCCAAACATGAGCCACCAGTGCAGCGCTACGGGAACTTGGGGTGCAGATGTGATGGGGAGCACTGGGAGCCTACCTCCATCCCAGTTTGCATCTGCGTGTTTAAGGGTGTTTAAAGGGTATTTAATGGTGTTTAGGCATGTTTAAGAGCTCACCCTTCTCCCTGAGACTAGAATAGGCAAGGAGCCCGCATAGGAAACGCTCTGCCAGCAGAGTGGTCCCAAAGCTGCCCCGAGGTGGGTGGCACGGCTGGAGCCGGAGGGAACCCACAGCCTCCCTCCCTGCCACCCTGGGGTGCCCCTGGGTGCCACCAGTTAGGATTTGCTGCCAAGGAGGAGTTGCTGCATGCAGTGAGTTGTGAACGTTGTCAGCTGCCGGCAGTGCGCAAGCAGCCCTCTGCTCACTGGGCCGCCTTGGGGACGAGCCACCGCACTGACGTGTGCGGGCGCCATGTCCTGGTCGGACACCCCTGGCGCTGGTGCCATCGGGCAGCATTCTGAGCTAGGGAGATGAAGGCCTTTGTGCAGCAGTATCCCTCTAGATCTGCACTGGAGATGTATGGGGAGGACTGAAATTGCCTTCGAGTCCCAGTCCTGCAAGAGGGGTCCTGGAGACGCACAGCTGGATGAAAGCAGACACATCTGGGTTGTATTCCCTGCTCGGCTCCAGCCCCGGTGCTGGGGCTGAGCTCCGTCCTCCCCGCTCTGGGCTGCTCCATCCCCGCCGCTGCGGCTGGAGGACTTTTGGAGGCAGAGACAGGCTCTTTTCTTCCCCATATATCCAGAGCCACCCCTGCAGCCCCAGGTGTTGGGGATGGCCAGTGGATTTCTGTGGTGCCGTTTCACCCCATTTTGAGATTTTTTTTTTTTTTTTTTTTCCTTTTGGTTGATTAAATCCAAACACGGCTAATGTGCTCGCAGCCCTCCCTTGATGCTTGTTGCCCAGAGCACCAGCACTACTCAACATGCCAGTCCCCTCCTGGAGCAGCAGGCAGAGCTGGCAGGTCCGATATGGGCCGGGTCCAGCCCCAAAACGGTCCCGAGGGATGGGAGTGAATGTTCCTCCTGCTCCGCTCTAGTCTGGGTCAGACCTGCCACCCCCAGCATGGGACCCACTGTCCCCAGCAGATGGTGGCAGTCTAGCTTGGCTTTAATCTGTCACCAAACCCAAATAAGTGTCCCCCTGTCCAAGCTGCCTCCCTACCTCTCTGTCAATTAGCTTTACGCTTTTGTTTTCCTCCAGGTGCTTTTCCACAAATATCTGTATAAACAGGATTTCTCTACCGCAGTTTTCCAATCGGAACTATTCTATTTGGGGTTCTCTGTTTGTTTGTTTGTTTGTTTGTTCTGTGAAATTTGTCATGGTTTCCAGGAAAGCTGAAACCTTTCCAGCCTGCAGCGAGGTGCCTGGGGTGGCCCAGCTGGGACGCACACGCCTGCCTCCCCCAGCACCCCGGCCGGCGCACGCCGCCTGCCCTGACCTGCACCCCTCCGACTTACACAACAGCAAACGGAAAACAGAGATCACCTTTCTTCCAAAACCTGCCACAAAACAAACCCAATGGCACTTTTGGAGAGCTGGAGAAAGGCAGGGTTTAAGTGAAACTTTTCTGTACAATGGAAAGAAATCGTTAAGTTGAGCTTTGCAGCAATGTCTGTCTGCACAGTTTCCCACATCAGAAAGCTTCACCCAGCTCTAAATCTGGGACTACAGCACCCGCTGGCACTTGCAAAGCGGCTAACAACAAGAGCACAGAGAGGTAGGGGTTGTCGGTACCCACAAGCTGGCTGTTAACTCTGAAGACTAATGATATCAGGGCAAACAGCAGCAAGAACTGTCTTGTTTCTAACCAAGCCCACAAGAAGGAGTGATGATACTTTCCATTTCCTTTTGTAAAATGCCTTCCTATGGTCATCCCCGAGGTGACTGCCGTTACCCACCTACAAGGAGCCAGGGGAGCGATGGGGGTACTTAAATCAGTCCCACCGGCCCCAGGGTGAGGATATGGGGATGAATGAGGCTGGGGAAGCATTTGTCCCATTAGGAGACAGCTGACAAGTGGAAATGAAGCAGGGGGATGCCCCTGGCTCTCTTAGAGCATCCCCGCCAAGGCCCTGAGGTGCACAAGCATCAGCTGTGGGTGCTGCCATGGCCCTTCCCACCAAGGGGTTCGGTCCCCCCCCCGGCAGGGCCACCACGGGGCAGCCAGAACGGCCCCTCTGACCTTGGCTGGGCTGAGGGTCGGCAGCGCTTCAAGCGTGCAGAGTCCCAGATTTGCCTTAAATTAAAAGTTGTTTCTTGTGGGATTTATATTCCTTGACATTGCTGTCTGTATAGCTGACCTGGATTTATTTATTATTAGAAATAACTTCTCCCAACTTTGCCATATCAGAGCATCACAGCAGCCGGGGCCAGGGACAGGAGCTTGGAGCTGGGATGTTTGTCACCCCGGTCCCTCGCTGTCACCAACTCTGTCCAAGCCCTGAGTGGCCAGGACAAATTGTGGGGATCCATTATACGTTTGCGTGCCAAGGCTGGGAACGACCATCACCTCCGGGCAGCTCCAAACTGTTTCTTTCTCTTCTGCAAGCCAAGAAGCTGCCAGAGAAAAGAAACCCTTTGGGATGAGATAAAGTGATGCAACTGAAAAATAAAATACTTTGCACATGAAGAGCATTAGTTTTTAACTGATAAAGTGTAACTTAACAGGAATCTGTTGGGGAATGTGATGCACTCCTGGGATTTTTAGCTTTGACCAGCATAAACCACGAAGTTTCAGTTTACCTGAATGCACCCGCTTTTTGACTGGGACTTCAGGCGTCTCCGGCAAAGCGAGAGGCTGGGAGCTGGGGGGCTGTGCAGCCAGGCTCGTTTCTTTACTCGGAGCTTTGCTCTGCGCCAGGCTGTGACCCGCCGTGGGCCGAGGCGACCGCGTGTGCGATGCGGCCGAACCCAATCTCAACGATTTGCTTCTCACGCAGAAAGTGCAAGAAGACACACACACACACACACACACACACACACACACACACACCCTCGCCCCCGCACGACTCATCCCGTGTGTTCACCAGCCTGCCCCGCGCCTGAGCGGTGATCCCGCCGCCCCCCCCCCCCCCGGGGGGGGGGGGGGGGGCCGCCGGG
>JAVKLA010000090.1:38884880-38965003 GCA_034782735.1 Sagittarius serpentarius
CCGGCCGTGCCGAGCCGAGCCAAGCCCAGCCCAGCCGCTCCGCCTCTTGCCCATGGCGGCCCCCGGCCCCACGCGTGTCCCGGCCCCGGCCCGGAGCCGCCGCTGAGCCCTGCGCACCGGCCCGGCCTCCAGGTAAGCCCCGCGGGCGGTCCCGGCCCCTGGCGCGGGAGCGGCGGCCCCGGGCACCTGCCCGCGCCCGGGACGGATCCTGCCCCTCGCCCGGCGGTGCGGAGCCGGGGGGGCGGCTCCCGGGGGTCCCGGCGGAGCCTCTTTCCCCCGCGGTGTCCGGTCCCGGGCTTCGCCCCTTTTTATTTCCCCCGCCTGGGGCCGTGCGTCCCGTCCGAGCCCGGCGGGGTCGGATGCTGCCGCCCCGCAAAGGGTGCAGAACCGGGTCCTTTGGGCTTTTTCGGAGGATGTGAGGAGTGGGGGGGAGAGCCAGGATCCGGCCCCCGGTCGCCCACCTCCCCCTCGGTGTCGGGGCGGCCTTTGCAGCTGCCGAAGGAGTTTGCTTCATACTTGGAGACTGTCCCGCCACGCAGAAACACAAACACGGCGAGGGACGGCTCAGGGTGCAGTTTGTTCACAGGACGGGGGGAAAATGCGTCCTGTCTAAATATTAGTTTAAGAAACGGAAGGAGCTGCGGCCAGGCTCCGTCTGCATCTGCAACCCTGTCACCTTCTCCCGGCTCCAGCCGCCAGCTTTCGGCCGCCGCCGAGCTGCGGTAACCATATCCAGAGCTTTGCAGGGGCTGGGAGGCGAATTTCACCCCGGCGTCGAGGGAGGGATTTTCCAACTCTTGCTGTGGTCTGTACGAAGGCTTTAAAAAAACAACCTAGACCTCGGATGTCTTTATTGCACATATATGGTAGCTTGTAGCCAGCACTGATTTAAATCCCATCATTGCTTCGGGAGCCAATCCACAATTAGGCGCTGGGTCGAGGGCATGGTTTATCGGAGCGGGACAAGGGACTGACGGCCGTCGGAAGCGGTGTGTGAGTCCTGGATGTGCGCTGAACTCCCAGGTCGGAGGCCAGGATCATCTGTGGATCCCAAATTCGGACTCTCACATTTGTAGGTGCTCCTAGATTTAACGGCAGAAGCGGCTGAGATGCTGCATGGTACAGGGCAGCATCGAGCCAGGAAGTGGGGGGGTCTCTGTGCAAGATTTTAGGAGGCCTGAGCACTTGTTTGGGGTCTTTTAGCCGCTGGTTTTAACCGAGCCTTTGGTTCAGACCCAAATCTCCCTGCTGCAGCACTGACTCTGGGTGGCAAAGCAGAGCTAGCGATGCTGCGCCTGAGATCTGCCCTGGGCTGTGGCAATGCCCCGGCGCGAGCATCCTCGGTGTCACCACACAGCTGCCCGTCAGCAGGCAGCAGCCTGCGGGCTCATCCTGCGCCTGCGTCCCCAGCGGGTCCAGGGCTGAGCTGGGCAGGGGAAAACGAGACATTCCTACATTTCTACGTCTCACGTTTTTAAGTAGCGCTGGATCTCGAAGTGCTTGCTCAGTCCTGGTCCAGCTCGTGTCTTGCCTGGAGGCAGGAGCAGAGGAGGTGCAGTGCGCCCCAATGCCGATGCCGACGCCGGCTGCAGGCAGCCCGGGGGGGTTGCTGGGCTGTCCCTCCCGCCTCGCAATCTGTCTGTGCGCAGTTGCAGCTACTTCACAGCAGGATGCGGCACCAAGGCCAGGCTCCTCCTGGGCTGCGTGGCCGCAGGATTTGCAAGGGCAAGGGGGGAGCCCAGCACCTTCCAGGCCTGGTGGCATCCAGCCCCCAGGCTGTAAACAAGACGAGCTGGTCCAGTCTGCTGCGAGAGAGCCGGCGGGGTGGCCATGCAGGTCCTGGCACTGCTCCGGTGTCCCTTCTCCCTGGGAGGTGGGCACCCCTGGGTGCCTGTGCTGAGGGAGGGCTGGGTGGTGCTGGGTGCTGGAGCAGGCCTGGCTGCGGCTGCACTGGGTGCCCTCCCACGGTGCAGACGCGAATCACAGCTCCCTGCTCAGCCACCTCCCTGCTCTCCCAGTGAAAGGCCCCTCCTAGGGCTGCCCTTGGGCTGCTCTCCTATGACCGTGCCAGGCTCGGGGGCTCCAGGGCACGCTTTTAGGGTTGATTTCCATCTTTGGGGGACTGCAAGGGAGGATCTAAGATTTGCAGTATCTACTTTTTGAGGTCAAGGTACTTCTCACGGGGCCCTAAATGCAGCCCAGCCGGTAGCGTGGCCAGAGCAGGCATCACCTTGGCTGTCCCCGGCGCAGCATGCCGTGCATGCGCCTGGTGCGGCGGCATTCGGCACACAGGGCAGGCAGCTTCCTATCCAGGAGAGCCCCATCCCGTGATACGCTGAGCCCACGCCATGCCCACGCCGGGGTGGGCTTGGGGGGGGGTCACAAAGAGCCAAGAGCAGCTTGTTAATGTCAGCCTCTGCCTACAGAGCATCTCACGGTACCCAGCAGAGAGGGAGATGCTGAGAGGAGGGAGGGTCCAGGGGCCCTGCATGGGTGCCCGTTGCAGGGGGTGCGGTAGTGCAGCTCAAGACTGGCGAGGGTTTTTTTTTTTCCCCTGGTGCCACAGGCAATGTCATTGCTGATCTAAGCTACAGCAACACGTGCTGCACAATCCCACTTCCAGGACCCTGGCTAAGCCCGGCCGGGCAGCAGCACGCGGTCGCGCTCCGGTGGCTCCCAGGGCTCGGTGTGTGTAGGGAGGGGGTGAGGACCCACGTACCACCCAGCCCCTCCCCTCCCGCTGTGCCAGGAATCCCTTGGCATCCCAGGAGCACTGCTGCAGCGATGCAGCCATGGGGCGGACTGGTCCCTTGGTCAGGGTGAGATGTCTGCTCCAGCTCTACCATTAGCTGGTTGGGCTGGAGAAATCCCACCCGACCCAGCTTTTTCTGGGATTTGGCCAGTTTGGAGTAGTCTTTCCCCATTAAACTTGGAGGAGAGGAAGAGAAACTCAAACTTGCTCCCTCCTGCTTGTGCCGGACATGGTGCAGAGATGCTGTCGTGTGAAGGAGCATCCCGAGAGCGTAGGAACGAAGCGACCCCCCTCCGCGATCGCCCTGGGAAGGGAAATGCCACAAGCGGTTTTATTCCCGTTGCTTCTTCGTCACGAAACCCGAAACGGGCTCGCTTTGTAGCTCAGCATCCAAAGAGCTAAATTGAAACAATCTATTTGCCACCGCGTTGTTCTCGAACAACGACAAAAAAAGCATTTCCTTCCGCAGCTGTTCAAAGGCTGCGTCGCCAGCATGTCAGTCCCCTAATAAGCAATGTCAGCCGCATCAACGTTGGTTTTCATGGAAGTATTTTGATTTTGATGGAACTGCATTTTTTTTTCCCAGCAGAAAAGGTTTCCTTTGAACTTTGTCCAAACCGAGCGTATAAGGGGATGGATGGTGGCTGCTGGGAGGGAGGCAGGGCAGCCCTGCCCAGCACTTGCTGGGGGAAGGCTGCGCTCCGAGGGGCCGGCATCCCCACCCAGCCCCAGCGTAGCAGGAGATGTCTCAGGAAGAGAAGTTCCTCCTTTAGCATCACTCCCAGGCTGCAAGAATCCATGGCAGGAGTCGCATTTTTCCCTATTTCAGCAGCTTTTTTGCAGCGCAGGGACCTGGCTGCATGGTGCTTGGGGCAGGGCAATAAAACCCGTCTGTGAGCTCTCCTGGGTGATGCCCGGCGCTGAGCAAGGAGATCATCCGTGAGCGGGGTCCGAGCTTGCGGGGTTTGCTGAAAGGGGCTCCGGGCTTTAGAGATTTCATCTTGGCCTGGTTTTTTTCCAGGCCGTAGCAGAGGGGTGAGGTGGTTGTAAGCCCACCCCTCGTCCTTCCCAGGGAGAAAAATGTGTCCCCGAAGGAACCGAATGAATATCAATTTTTGAAGCCTATTTAAAGCAAGCAAATAGGCCAGGATTTTGGGGATGGATAGAGCAAATAGCTGTCATCGGGGGCTGGGGAGGGCTGGCAGCCCACCACCCTTCCTGTCTCCAGGCCGTGGCAGCTCCAGGGGCATCTGGGCATCGCCAAACGTGTTTTGGTCGAGTCCTGGGGGTGAGAACCGCTTTTGCCCCGTCTTTGCTGTCACTGGGTCTCGCTCGCAATGGCAGAGCGGTTTGCAAAAGCGCTGAGCACTCGCATCGCTGACCAGGCCACGGGCTTCTGCACGGCTTGTGGTGGCTTTTTTGCTTTTAATAATGTTGGTTTTGGCTGTGCTCTGATGGAGCTGGCTGGGAGCACGGGGTGTATTTATTGCCGGCTGTTGTTGCTCCCTGACCCTCCCCTATAAAGCACAGGGGCTGTTGGACTCGGTGAAGGCAGTTGGTGGCCGAAGACCTCTTGGCCCCGTAAAACGGGTCAGAGCCCCCAGTCCTGCTGTCCCCAGGCAGCCTCGTGCTGCACTCCCGGAGCGGAGCAGAGCAGGGTCAGCTTGTCCCCGTGCCACTGACCACAGGGCTGCAAGCCAAAATCCCAAATCCTTTTGGGGTCCATCCCGGTGGTTGTGGTTGGGAGAAACGGGCAGGGGATGGTCCCAGCAAGGTGCCGGAGTGGCCTTTCGGCTTTTTCCTGGGGTTTTCCTTCTCTGCTGCCTTCCGCACAACATGCAGGGATGCTGTGGCCTTCTGCAACACGGGGGGACCAAAGCCGGCCAAAACCTTGGGTACCAACCAAAACATCTCCATCCCCTCAAGCAGGTGCTGCATCCCACCCGGGGACGCCCGTCCTGTCCCTCCAGGGTGTCCCCGAGGAAAGGCTCGCCTCTGATTTAATAGGGCAGCTGTTGTCTTCGTTAAGTGGTGCTGGCTTATTAAGAGCACATTTTTGAGGCTTAGCAGCTCCACGGAGCTGTCTGGGAGGGACGGTGCCAGCGGCGGAGCTGCCGCACGTGGCAGAAAGACGCGGGAGGCGGCTGCTGGCAGCGATGCTCCGCTGAGCCGAGCCGAGCCGGGCTGGGTGCCGGCAGCATCGCCCCGCTGCCCCAAACCGGGGGGAGAAACACACGTGCCTGTTTAGTGCCCAAGGGCACATGAGGGTGGGCTGAAGGAGAGGCTGGAAGGACGCAAACAGGATTTGGGTGGCACGAGCTCTCTGAGAACGGGTGGAGGAGGGATGCGTAGGCATGAAGGGACGGTGATGTCCGGCTGTGCCCTGGCAAAGCATCACTTGCGGTAGCATCTCCCCGGCAGAGGACCGACCGGGAGGAGAGGGGGATCTGGGCCCCCGCCTGTCTCCAAGAGCCGATCTGAGGACGATGGATCTTTTCCATCCCCAAACACTGGAACAGGAGCTGCGGTGGGACGGGCTACGCCAGCCGTGGGTCATGGAGGAGAGGTGGCATCGGCATGCCAGCCCAGGGCTCCCCGCCGGGACGGGACTGGTGGCGGGGCGTAGGGCTTGGCTACGCCTGCCGGCTCCGCTCCCGCAGGCAGCAGGAGAGGAGATGCGCAGCACTCCCATCTTCTTGCTGGAGCTCTTCCTCCAGCCGTGCCGTTATCTTCCAGCAGCGCTTTCTTTACTTTCCTGTTGCTCGGAGCAGCGCTGGCAGGTCCCGCTGCAATCTCCGGGCTGGGAAAGGTGGAAAATTGGCAGAAAAGGGGCAGATTGTTCCTGCCCGCATCGCCCCGCGGTTCTGCCCTCACCTCGCTGCCGGTGTCAGCTTCTCTGCAGGAGCGCGGGCAGGGTTTGAGCGGCTGCGCTCTGATTGCAAAGAACACTTTACGGCAGCGCAGAGCGCACCACGCCGTCGGCTGGGGGCAGGAAAAACCATCCTGATCTCTTATGCACAAGCTCGACTGGATCCGATCTGGAGTTGCAGGAGACAGGCGGGAAGGGCAATGCCTCCGCAGCTCTCCCACGCCAACGTCTTGGGATCGCTCGGGTGTGATCAGAGGGCTCAGAGGGCAAAACTTTGCTTTTCTGGAAGCTGCATGGCTCTTCCATGCGGAAAGCCTGAGGTCCCTGAGGGCATCGCAAGTGAGTTTTCCCAACAGTGACAAGAAAGCTCGGGGGACTTGCCTGTCTGCTGCGCCACCATATCGGCATCTCTGGATGCAAAGGCCCAGGTGACTCTGCTGCTTTTTGGAGACCCTCCAGCTATTCCCGTCACCTCCAACCCTCTTTATCCCAAGCACCTCCCAGTTTTGAAGTTCCTCCACCCAGAATCTCCATTCCCAGTCTGCTGTTGTTGCTGTCGCGGGGGGGGGCGGAATTTCTCATCTGTTCACTCTGGAGCGGCCCTAAGTGGTTCAATATGTCGGCAGTTACTGCTGGAGTCGGACAGTAAATGCTAATGGGATATTAGTCTGTGCACCGTCCAAAACCCACTGGAAGGGTTTAGTGCAAATTGGATTTGCAAACCTCTCTCGGGTCTCTCTGCCCTTAGCAAAGCGCTGTAATCCCCGGCGGGCGCCTTGGCAAGCCGGCTCCTTCTGTGCAAAAAGAAATTAAATATATATAGGAAAAAGAGGAGCAAAGATCCGGGGGATTTCCGATGGCCGGGCTGGAGGTGGCATCGGCATCACCTGTGCTTCTTGGTCTGGGTGCTGTTGAGGGAGGCGGATGGGCGCTCATCCCTCGCGGGGCACCTGGGGGCTGTAACGCCCCCGTCGTGCCCGCGGCATGGCTTGTTTCTGGCTCAACCTGTCCTGCTTGCAGGGCTGCTGGGTTAGGGCAGGAGCTGTTTCTCTGGGGTTGAGAATGGGAATTATGAAGGTGGGAGCTGAAGGGGCCATGCCAGCCCAGCGGAGACATGTGGAAAAGCCAGAGGTGGCCGCTCTGCTCCCACATGCGCCCTGGAAAAATGGGGAATTAATACACAGAGCCCTTCAAGGGCCACCATGCTCCCAGGGCGTTTTTGCAAAGGGGAAACTGAGGCACGCCCCTGGGCATCTGAGGGAGCTGGAGTGTGCCGTGACGCCGACCAAATCCGCGAAGAAGGAAAACCCTACAAAACAGGGAAAGGCGAAAGCAGCCAAAGCTGCTGCGTGGGAGGAGGCGATGCTTTTATGGCAGCCCTCTTACCCTCCTGCCTCTGTCATGGTTTTCCCTCCTGGATCCCACCAAGGGCTTTTCCTTTCTTGGGAAAAAAGGAGATTTTTGCCCCCAGCGCACCCGTGGCAGCTCATAGATAGCAGCAGTGTCGAAACCGGCCCAGAGGAAAGCACATCTGGGGCCTGAGCTCCGTCTCACTGCCAAAATTTAAGCTTTTAACCCTATTTCCTGAGGCACTGGGATTGTTCAAACAAGCCACAGTAATTAGTTTCCTCCGACAAACCGCCCATTTTTGGCATCACGCGGTTATTTAGTGCATGGGGGGGTGGTTTGTCACTCCAAAAAAAAAAAAATTCAGACTTCAGGTTTCAGCACGAGGGGGAAATTTTGGGCTGGAGAAACAGTGTCGGGCAGTGCATAAGGCTGCTGTTTGCTGGCATACCAGCACCCATGGGTGCCCAGCCCTGGGTGGGGGGGGTCTTGCTTGTGCTTTATTTTTTTGGCTGGAGTTATCCCTGATTTCCTGCGGGGCTACAGAAACCGTCCTAGGTTTGGTGGGATTTCAAACGATATATTTTTATTTTCTCTGCCCCTCAGCAAATGGGATTTGGCTGCATCAGTGGGGGCTTTTGGCAGTTTTTACTCCCACCTCGTTTCCCATTACAGCGTTATTTCACATCGTGCCACAAGCCACGCTCTCTGCTCCAGCTGACACGCCAAGCAATACCACCCTGAAGCATTTTATCGTAATTTTATCTCTAATTACTCATCTCTTATCATAAAGGGCGGCTCTTGCTGCTGCTTAGAACTGACTGAATCGGCTTATAAAGGTTTTTGGGTTGCTATAGCCTTGCCGACCTTGGCGAAGCAGTTGCACCTTGTCAGGGTCAGCAGGGACACGCAGCCGCCGGGCTGGGGATCGGCACGTGCTGGAAACCACGAGCTGCGGACCACACCGCCCACGTGCAACCAGCTAGGATTTTTAAATGCTTTGGCTGATTTTTAGCTAGGAAGAGGAATAGAGATCCCCAAAATGTAATGATTTTTTTGCAGAACTGGGGTGTGAGGGGCGTTGGGGGTGCAGGTCTTGGCCAGGTGCCCCCGGACCTCCGTGCAGGCACCACCCAGGTGTCCCTGTGCTGGCCGGGCAGGGTGAACACTGCAGTGAGTCGTGCTGCATTTAAACTGCTTTTTTTTTTTAATGCTGATTTATATTGCAGCTGCGTTTCTTCCTCTGTCGTGCCCGGTGAATGATGGAGAGAGTGGCAAGGACGGGAGCAGCAGGGTGGGAGACGAGGGCAGCCAAGGCTGGAAGGAAAGCCGCATCTTTATTTGCCCTGGCAGGGATCAGCTAAGCCCAGCCGGGGCTGAGCCGGTCCCAACGGGGGGACCCGGCGGGACACCGCGGCAGAAATCACCATGTTGCTGCGCTTGGGTCCGCATCTGCCGCAGGATTCCTCCCCGCCAGGCACCCGCTGCGTATCCCCTGTTAATTAATGACACGAAAGTCCGCGTGGGACCTCCAGGGAAGGAATCAAAGGTGCCGGCGCTGCCTCCCAGGGCGTGGATGTGTCCCGTGGGGCCGCCCGCCTCCCCGCAGCCCCGCACCGTGCCAGGGCGAACGCCGGACGGTGAGAGCAGAAATCCCGCGGGAGAGGCGGGAGACGGTGAGACTGGTCAGCACCATCCCGGCATCCGGCTCGCGAGGACTCCTTGGAGGACTCTAGTCCCAAAATGGGTCTGAGTGGGGCTGGGTCTGCTCAGGGGGCGGGCAGGGGGAGGCAAGCGGGTTGTGGCCGCGGGGTTTCTGGGCTGGGGGCGTCAGAGCGGTGCTGGGCGCTGCACAGGGCACTGGCCTTGGGTTTTCCGTCCCGGTGAGTTTGGCTTCTCCTGCCTATGCAAGCCAGCGTGGCTCAGGGCAGCAGGATGCTGTCCCCCACCATGCAGGGACGGCTCTTCAAGGTCTTGGCCGTGGCACAAACTGGGATTTTCCTCCCCTGTGCTCCGTCGCCTCCTGAAAGAGCTCCCAAACCCCCTCGCTGGCAGCGTTTGCTCAGTTCCCATCGGTGCCGTCGGCTCCCCCAGCTCAGGGACACGGGACCGGGCATCTCCTCCTTGGTGCAGGGCTCTGGCCGTGCCGTGGGGGCTGTGGGGGCTCCTGTGCCTGCTCGCTCCCAGCTCTACGGCCCATGGGGAGAAGATGATGCCCTTCGGAGAGGCACATCGACGGAGGTGCCGAGGGATGGGGGTATGGCTCGGATGAGTTAATGTACCTGAAATTCCTGCCACCTCCTGGGGCCATTTCTGGTGCTCAGCCTGGCTGCCTTCGAGCTGGTTTTGCTCCCCAAAGTCCGAAATGAGGGAAATGGTGGGAATATGGATGGGGCCAAGAGCGGGGCTGCTCCGTCTGACGGCAACTACCTGGGCTCAGCTCAGCAGGGCTGGAAAGCTGGGCCCCGACTTTGCTGCTCATGTTAAGACACAGCATCCCAGCTGTGGCAAAGCCGTGAAATCTTCCTTCTCCAGCCACGACCTGGAGCACGGCGTGGCCATCTTCCACCGGCACCGCCTGCGGCACCACAGGGTGCACACGCCCCTCTCATGGGCTTGGTGAGGACTTATTTTTCTTATTATTTTTATCGTGATGATGGGATTGTGGTTTTTGGTGTTTTGTTTTTTGTTTTTTTTTTTAACCCAGCTGTTTGGAGGGATGTAAACCAAACCCGCCGTAATTCAGCCTGAATGTAAATGTCATGTCAGCGTGGGAACGGCGCAGCTTTGCCGGTGGTTGGCGTGTTCAGCCGAGGGGCTCCCCGTGCTTCCCCTGCCTGGCCGTGGCCCCTTCTCCCCCTCCACCATCCCGCGGGTCCTGGACCGGCTCCGCCGTTGCCGTTTCCTCACCAGAGCCGAGCGGCTGCAGCCAGGAGGGGCCTTGGCGGTCACGCCGAAAGGTTTTCGCGGAGGAGCTGGGCTGCGGCAGTGAGCCCAGGGATGAGGGTCTGGCTCGTTTGTGGTCGGCCCTTTTGCGGGGGGACTGGGGGAAGCTGGGGCTGCGGGAAGAGCTTTGGAGTTTCTCGCGTTGGGCTGGTTTTCACTTAGGCAAAGCAGAACCATGTGTCCCGCGCTCAGCTCTGGTTTTGCTTACGGGGGAGTGGGGAGAGCTGGGGAGGGGAGGAAAGCGGCGCAGGGATGAGCCAGCGCTGCGGGGCCATGGGACGCGCGTGGCCGTCATCGCTTTTGGCATTTAAAGCACGAGGCTATGCCGCCGCGCCGGGGTGGGAGAGCCGCCGGCGAGGACGTGGGTGCCGCTGCCCCGTGTCCCCAGCCGAGGGGATGTCTGCACTGAGATGGTGGCACTCCGTGTCCCCAGAGCAACCTCCAGAGCAGAGCTGGAGACAGGGACTTTGTCTTTCTTACCCTCCTTTATGCACCCACTTACTGGGAAAAGAGTGGGAAAACCCAACAGTTCAACTCAGATCAGGGTTTGGGCCTTTTTTTCCTTTCAACGCTCCCCATTTTGGGGCCAATTTTGCCATTTGGGGGCTGGTTTGACCCTGGGGCATTGGCCATCCCGCTACAGGCTCTGGTACCCTCAGTGCAGCACCCGTCCTGGTCAGGGGTGTCAGACACACCGATGCTTTTCAGGGAGGTTCAATTCCCCAAAAAAGCTTGTCAGGAGCTTGCGAGAAGTTTGGGGGAAAGTCTGCCCAGGAGGTCTCTCTGCCACCCCCGTCCCCCCCGGGACCGGCTGACCATCCTCCGAGCAGGACCAGGCGTTGAGCCGGAGGCTGCTGCTGCTGGAGGAGCCGCTTTTCAGCAGCCCCCGGAGCTGCTTCACCGCGGAGCGATGGAAATTGTTTAATTCCTGCGGGGTGAGTCATGAGGAGCCAGGATTTCAAAGCAGCTTGGCTCCCTTGTAAGGCACTAAAATAAACAGTGTGTGGCAGGTGGAAGCTCTCTCTGATGTCCCGTCGAGGCCTTCGTCTTTCCAAGTGGTTTGTGTTGCCAAAAAAACCTCGGCCACGCCGTGGCCTCATCCATTCTTGCGGCGTGGCTGAGGCCGAGTGCTTGAAAATAATGAGTCAATGCCCGGAAGCATGAATCGACTGAAAATTTATGACACACTTATAATATAATTTCTTTTGGGTTCTCTGCATTCTGGGCTGTAAAGCGTCAGGACTGAAAGTTTTTGCACCTCCTCCTTCCCCCTCCAGCAAGGAGGATTTAGGGTAAAAAAAACCCCAACAACTCTGCTTTTCCCCCCCTCATCTCGTGACTCCAGGAGCTGAGGCTTTAATGAGTCAGCAGATATTGGAAACAAATCCTAAGTCTGCTTGAAAAATTGGAAATGGGTTAGAAAAAAAAAAGCTATGTGAAAAAACGAGAGCGTGAAAAGCAATGGAAGTCTGAGAAGCCCATAGTGGTGTTTTTGTGAGCGAAGGTAACGCATCTGCATGGAAGGGGTCGCTGCTTTTTGATTTAGCAGGAAAAGCCAGCAGAAACGCCGACACTCAAGAGCTGAAGCAAAGAAAACTCCAACTAGAAATGAGACTCGATTGATTTTACTTTTTTTTTTTTTTTTTTTTGCTAAACTGTGAGGGTAATCAAGCCTTGGAAAAGTTTACTTAGGGCCGCGGGGTGGATTTGTTGGATCCCCTTCGAAAAGAAAGACAAGAGGCACGAGGAGCTCACGAAGGGTTTTGGGGAGGATCTGCAGTGGCGGGGGGAGCCAAGATAATCAACTCGCTCCCTCCAGACTAAGCGATGGGAGTTGGCTGTGCTGCTATTTGTTGTTTTTCCTTAAGATTTCCAGTTCTTCAGGACATGGAGTGGTTTTTCCTCCGCCTGGAAAGCAGTGAGCCCCGGCAGGAGCCGGCTGCAGTGGGGATGAGAGCGGGGCAGGGGACGGCAGAGGAGGCTGCCGGAGCAAAGGCTTCGTGCCGGAGCAGTTTTAGGGCTGGGCTCCTGTGAAACGGGGCTGGTCCGGCAGGGAAGGGTCTTTTGCAGGACTGAGTTTCCCATCTTGGCAGCAGGCACGGCGCGACTAGACAGTTGTGATTGCGTTAATGGATTATCAGGAGAATGCAGGGAAATAGGGAGCTTTTGGGCTGTTCTCCAGCAGAAAAGCTGAGCACAAACTTTGGCCTTTCATCAAGCCAGGGAGGATCCCTGTGTCCCTCCCCGGGATGTAATGTTGCTGCAAGCTTCCAAACCCTGCCAGGACTCAGCCCAAAAGCCCCGTTGCAGCAAACCGGGGACATAGACCCATGGATCATGGGCGGTGTGGCTTCAGTGGGTGTATTTTTGGGGCTGGAGTAAATGCGCAGGTACAGCCTGTGGCAGAGGGTGACTCACAAAGCTGTGACGGCTCGATGGGTTTTGACTCCCAGAGACGCGCGGTAAGAGCCGAGCAGGGTGCCCGGCACAGCTGTACTTGCCTGTTTGCTGTGTGAAAAGAGGGATTTTTGTGCTGGCAGAGGAGGCTGTGCAAGGACCGGGCGTCCTCAGGTGAGACCGCACCTCTCTGCAAGCCCTCCTGCGCCCCGACGCTCCCCATCAGTCCCTTGGCGCACCCTCGCAGCCGTGTTTTCGCACCTACAGCTCCTGTGGCACCCCAGAGCCCCAGGTTTGTTGGCTTCCTCCATCCCCGCCAGAAAGAGGAGGCAAAGCTGCAGCAGCCTTGTCCCCCCCAGCCCGGCATGTCAGCCGCCCGCCTCTGCCTTGCAGCCAAACCCCGTCCCCACCGCCCCGTCCCCACCCGTGCAATGCACTCTCCTTTTTCCAAAATTGCTTTGAGCAAGAGGGATGAGCCACCAGTGTGGATTTAATGGGTGATTTTCCAGGTCTGGGTGCCAGCTGGGGTACCGCGAGTGGCAGGGCTGCCTCCTGGCCCTGGGAACATGGGAGATCCATCCTGCCATGCCGAGCCCGGAGCTGGCAATGCAGGGAGATGGCTGCACCTTCGCGCTGCGGAGCAGCCGCAATGAGACCGGAGCAAAGAGCAGTAGCAGCAGCAGCAGCAAGACTCAGCAGTGGCCGTGCCCAGCACTTCGTGGTCTGGGCTGGGAAGACCCTGGTGTTTCCTTGCTGGAGGCTCTCTCTGCCAGCGGGAGCGAGGCTTGGACACGTCAACACTCAGGGTCAGACTAGATAGGAGGAAGAAGTTTTTACGATGAGGGTGGCGAAACAGGGGCGCGGGTTGCCCAGAGAGGCGGCCGATGCCCCATCCCTGGAAACATTCAAGGTCAGGTTGGACGGGGCTCCGAGCAGCCTGATGGAGTCGAAGATGTCCCTGCTCATGGCAGGGGGGTTGGACTAGATGGCCTTGAACGGTCCCCCCCGCCCCCAAACCATCCTGTGGGTCTGCGATTCAACTTTTTCACAGCAGCCCGGCATTGCCAGCAAACGCTCGAGGCGTCGAGGTTTGGCCCTGGGTCCCCTTCCCTGCGGGAGCCCGGCACCGCCCAGCATGGCCGGAGCCGTCGTCGGGTCTTGCCAGCTGCCAGCTTTGCCCATCTCATCTCCTTGCAAATGTTTTGCACGCTCGTGTGCAAACCGCCACCTCCGGGCAGCTCGGGGTGCATGGCGCGTCCCAGCACGTGGGCACCTTTGGGTGCAGGTCTGCACCTGGGGAGGTTTTGGGGATGGGGGATGCGGGATGGGGCTGAGCCAGCGGGGCTGTACCCGATGTGTCTAAACAGAGCGGCGGGAGAGCCCCGCAGCGATGCCTGCAGCAGCGGGTCCGGGGGAGCACGTGTCAAACCCCTTGTGATTATTTATCATTGCTGGGAGTGGGTTTAAAATACGTAGAAGCCAGAAAGACGGGAGGGCGCAGCTCGAACATCATCCTGGGTGAGTCACAGCTGCGATCCCTGGGTGCGCGTGTGTGTTTTTCCTTTCCCCTCACCCTGAACTTCAGCTTTCCCCGCAGGCTGGCACATGCGGTCTGTGGCTTTTTAGAGCAAGAGAAACCGAAGGCAAAGCCCAGAATAAATTTTTTTTTTTTATTGTTTTGCATGTTGGAACTGGGGTTTTAGTCTTTTGAAAGGTCACTGGCGAGCGGGTGGGGGCCAAAATTTCTGGCTGCTGAAACAGGAGGCTTTTTTACGGGACGTGTAGCGAGGCTGAAACCACTCTCCTAAAATTTTATGGGCTTGCAGCAAGCCAGAGGCCCTTCCTCAGGTGGATGGATCGAGTGTCGCAGCCTTGCTCCGTCGCAGCCCTTTCCTCCCCGGCGCAGGGCGAAGGGGGCTAAGCCCCCTGGGAGCGGCTCGGGAGGCGACGGTGAAGGCTGAGCTCTAGCTCGTGTGTGATCCCATTGCTGGTTGTCCACCGTGATATTCACCTCTCAAAATGCCCAAACATCAGCTGCCGAAAGCTGCTTGTCCTCCCGGACAGCCACCCGCTGCCATCCAACACGTCACCGCGAGCACGGTCCCTTCCCCACCCCCAAAACCCATGCCGCCTGCTTCACCTGAAGCTGCTGTTTCTTCACGAGTCCTTCATTCCCCAAATTTTGCAAGCTGTCCAAGAACAAACTGCAATTTCCTTGGTCCTTCACCACTTAGCACCTGTCCCCGCTGACTTGCTGGGAACTGTTTGATGCCGGTGAGCATTTTCGGTGCCTGTTCCCTGCTCCTGCTCTTATCTCAGAGGAGAAATCTGAATTTAAGGCACCTAATTATGATGATGAAGGTAGATGCAAGCACACTCGGCGGCCTCCATCACCCTCCCCGCGCTTGCAGGACAAGGAGACCGGCTTGACCTTGGCTCCGCAGGAGGAGAAGCGGCAGCAGACGGGGACGGCACCGTCCCCCCGTCCCGGTGCTCCCGACGCTCCCCACCAGCCGGCTGCAAACTCTCGACCCGACACACGTTTTGCTGCCGGTGCTTATCGGCGCGGTGTCTCGGCCAGCTCCGCTGCTTTGTACCCCGGCGGGATTTCATGATCTTACCTCCTTATATGGCGAAACTATTCTTTTTCTAGCTTGGCATTGTTTATAGCCCAGTTGAAAATATTTAGACTCTGGCTGGGTTCTACAATTATCTTGTAACCTACAGGGCATATAATTACTGTTAGTTAATGTGCAATTATCTGCATCCTGTAAAATAAAGGGTTGCTGGCGATGAGGCAACGTTCACAGCCCTTCTTCTTGTTTTCTACAATAACAGTAAAAGCAAACCTGTCAAATTCCATTTTAAAATAAACATTTTTTTCCCCTGGTAAATTCTATTTGGCAAATATTGCTAAACTGGGGTTGGTTTTTTTTTTCCCTTCTCTCCTTTTTTTTTTTTTCCCCCGGTGGAAAATTTATTTAAAAAGGAGAAATGTTTGGAGTTTGCAAGGAGCTGAAATAAAAAAAGGGGCCAGGAGGCAGCTGCAAGTCCGTGCCGCTTTCCAGAGCCTGTCCTTGATGGGGATTTAATGGCTGACAGCCCATTGATGGGAGCACGGACCCGATTCCCCGCTGCCCTGCCCGGCTGCAGGGTCAGTTGTAAAATCCCACCAGATCCAATCTGCTTTGGATGGCGAGAATTGAGTGGCGTAAGGTAAGGGCCCAGCTCGCTTGCGAGGGAAATGCCAGTGCCGGGGGGTGGGGGGTTTATGCTTTGAGGAACTGCTGGGCTGCAACCCTGGATGATCTGCATGGTCGAGGTGCCGGGTCCCACCGCAAGCCTTGCAGCTGCACCGGGACGGTCTGGCCACCCCATTCATTTTTTTCCCCTGAGGTTTTCATGATTTCGGCTCGTTTTGATGGAGCTGCCGCGTCCGCGCGCCGGCGGGGTGGGATTTGGGCTCCAGTCGAGCATCTGGGTGAGAGGATGGCAGGAGCGGACTCGGGGTGCTCCATGGACCTCGCCAAAGGACGGGGACATCAAACCACACCAGGGCTCAGCGAGGGAGCGGGGAGGACGATGGAGCTGGGGGCTTCCTCTGCTGCTCGCTACATCCCACGGAGGGGATGTGCCAGGTGAAGAGGTGTCACAGGCTGGCGTGGCATGAGTTTGCCCGTCCTTTACTTGCCGCCACCCACTGCGATATCGGCCCCCGGTGTACGGAAACCTGGCTGGAGCGAGGGGAGGTGGATATCCACCTGCCCGGCCAGGCTGCGTGCTGTCAGGGATGGATCAGATGAGGACACCGACTTGTCCCTATTGCCACCACCAGCCCCAAGCCGCCCTTGCCCACCGTGGCCAATTTCCCCTTTGCAGCGCAGCCCTGGGCTGCACTGTATCTCCGTGCCTCAGTTTCCCTTTTGTGACACTGGACCAGTCTCGGGAGGGCAGAGGGGATGAGATGGACCCAAGGGGATGCTGGTGGTCCCGTGGGAGATGGTCAGCCAGCCCGAGCCATGGGGATGGGGGCAGGGAAGAGGGGTCCACGGGCGAAGGCCGCGTAATAAGGATATTTGTTTTGCCTGTTTTGCAGAGTTTCAATGTTCTGACTTGCTCTAAGATGAAGGTATGGAAGTTTGCAGCCATTGCATCGATGCTCCTCAGTTCCATGTTATCCATTTTAGTTTGTAGAGACATGTTCAACGGAAGCCGGAAATACAGCCCCTTGCCTTCCTCGCCATCTTCTTCACGGGCATCCTCCTCCTCCTCCTCCTCCTCGCTGCCGGCAGCTCCGCGGAGATCCCCACGGGCCCTGCAACACCACAGCTCGCTGCTCACCCAGTGTAAGCTGCTACGCCTCTGCCCCAGGGCCACCATCGCTCCCGCGCCCGCAGGATCCGGCCCCAAAACCCCCGGCGGGTTTATTCCCTGTTTGCTTTCCCTGCTGCCCTCTCCTGCTTCTGCGCATCCCCTTTATGGGTGTTTAAAGAGGAGCTTGGGGTGCAGCAGGGAGGGCTTGGGGTGGCAAGTCAGGGGTCCTACAAAAATGCAGCCGCTGGGCACCAAACCTTGGTGCAAGCACATCAGCTCTCCACGTGCGGAAACCGAATGCAAACAGCTCAGTCTTAATGCAAAGAAGCTGCTTTTTTAGCTCCGAATGTGCTTTTTTAAATTTTTTTTTTATTTCTGCACTATTTTTACAAATGCAAAAATGTCAAACAGGAGCTGGAATGAGGGGGAACGGCTCCGCTCTGCGGGGAGGCGGTGGCTCCCCCGCAGCGCCGCTCGCCCCTTTGCGCTGGCAGCGTGCTGAAAATCTCCGGCGTGTTTGTTTTGATTCCAAACCAGAAGAACTTCTTTTTGGGTTGAAATTTTGAAATCGATGACAAGTTGTCAAATTACGCTTTCCTCCGCCTTTCCTGTGCCTCCCCTGGCGCTCAGCTGGACTAACCCTGGCTTTAGGGTTAGGACAAAGGGACTTGGAGGTTGCCAGTGGCAGTCAGGGACAGTTTGCATGTTGGCTGCTGGCCTAGGGGTCTCGGGGGGGTAGCCCTTCTACCCAGGCCATGGGGAAACAGTGCAAATATTAAATTTGTTGGTGTTTCTCCCCAGTCCCATCGTGGCTTTTCTGCAGCATCATCTCTTGGTCGGCATTGGATGGGTTTTCTACTTTTTCTTTTTTCCTTTTTTTTTTTTTTTTTGCACATTGGGGTGATGCCACCAAGGAGCAGCACTGGCATCTTTAATTCCTGCCGGGATGCTCTTCGCAGGCGCTTTGGCCTTTCAATATCCCAACCGCGGTGCCAGCGTCCGGCCATGCCGGCGAAGCGTGGCTGCCCCGTTCCCCGGCGGCAGCCGTCTGGAAACCATGAGCGTGGCAGGAGTTAATTGTGGATTGGTTTTTTTTCCTCCCCTCAACAGTTGACTTTTAAGCGCTCACTTGATGTTGTGCAGTGGAAGGGGCTGTTTGGGACGGCTCCAGGCAGGGGAGAGCTGGCAGGGAGAAAAAAAGAAAATAAGGCAGAAGAGGGAAAGGGGAAGGAGGGGATTGGGGTTTTTTCGCCCTGCTGCCTTCCTGCCCTCGTGGCCTGGGGGTGGCTTGGCCATGCCCCCCTGCCCCCGCACCCACCCTGGGGCTCCCAAGGTCACGGCGATCTCTGTCCTTGGGTTTTAAAGCCTTTGGGCACCTCGTGCACATCTCAAAAGACGGTTCGGCCACGTGTTGTCGGGCTGCAGGGATGAATTTTGCAATTGCTGCTGGGCACAGAGGGAGGCGGGAGCCAGCACTGGGGGACAGCCACTGCCCCGGGGGACCTCCATCCTGGGGGACACCCGCTAACGTCGGCTCCTTCTCTTGCAGACAGCAGCTTGCTGGAGAGCTACACGGAGGGGGAGATCCGGCAGCTGATCTCGGCACTGGTGGAGCGCTACAGCCAGGCCATGAACTCGGGCGGCCATGAGCTGCCGCTCTTCCCCCGGGCCGGCAGCCGCAGGAAGCGCGCCCGCGCTCGCCACAAACCCTGCGCCCTGAAGGAGCTGGAGGTGAGCGTCAGCGAGCTGGGCCTGGGCTACGAGTCGGATGAGACGGTGCTTTTCCGCTACTGCAGCGGCACCTGCGAGGCGGCCGTCCGGAGCTACGACCTCTCGCTGAAAAGCATGAGGAGCAAGAGGAGGATCAAGAAGGAGAAGGTCCGGGCTCGACCCTGCTGCCGGCCACTGGCCTACGACGACGACGTCTCCTTCCTGGACGCCTACAACCGCTACTACACCGTCAACGAGCTCTCGGCCAAGGAGTGCGGCTGCGTGTGAAGGGCCGGGGCCCCCCCCCGGGAGGAGCGGGCAGGAGAGGCGTTGCCCCAGCCCCGAAACCCCGCTGGCCGCCAGGCAGAGGGACCGGGGGCTGCAGTGGGGGGAGAGGGACGGGCCCCAGACCTCTGGCTGGAGGAGGAGAGACTGAGCTGCTGGTGCGTCCCTCGGCGTTACCGTCCTGCTCACTGCACAGGACTAGAGACGTGGCTGTCGGTGCCAGAGGAGGCTGTGATTGTTGGAGCGGTGGCAGCTGCTTGCGGCTGTTGTCCCCTCCAGGGGTGGCCCAGGGGTCCCTGTCAGCCCCTCCGGAGGGTGACAGTGGGTGTGCAACATGCACAGGGCATGTTCTACACTCGGGGTGCATGGCGTGCACGGGGTGCATTACATGTCACAGCTACAGGTCGCGTTACCGGCAGAGGGGGTGTTGCAAAGCAGGTCTCCCCTGCACAGGGTGTGCCACACGCAGCAGAGGTGACGGGTGTGCTGCATGCGCCGGGCGCTACGTGTTGGGTGTGCTGCACACACCAGTGCGTTGCACAGGCGGTGTGTTTGTGCACAGGGGGTGTTGTGGGGGTGTTGCTGCATATGGCATGGTGCCGGTGGTGCGTGGTACTGGACAGGGTGTTCTGCACACACAGTGTGTGTTACAGGGTGTGCTGCACGCACGGTGTGTGTTACAGGGTGCATTACAGGTGCGGGGTGCGTTAGACGGCTGCGGGTGCCCCGTGCTGCCCCAGGACAGGGGCTGAGCGCTGCAGCCTGTAGCTGCCCTGTGCGGTGGTTTGCGGGGGTTTCGTAACCGCCGTGCTGGGGACCCTGCACTGCCAGGGGCAACACGGCACCCCAGATCCCCATGTTTGGGAGCAGAGATGCACCAACAGTGGTTTGCGCTCAGGAGAAAGGCTCTGGCTCCGCTCCCCGCGCCCGCTCGTGCCCCCTTTTCCACCACCTCGCTCCCTGCAGCCCTCGGCTTTTCCTCTTAAAACTCGCGATAATCTGAAGTAACTGGATTAACCTCCCGTCCTCCCCCTGCGGGCAGCTGGGCTGGAGACCTGCCACCACCAGGGAGGTGACAGAGCCTTATGAGGCCACCAGCGAAGCCATGGCGTTTCGCAGCCCTCGCGCGGGCAGGAGCATCCGCCGTCCGGCATCCCCCGAAAGCCAGACCGGCTCTGCCGGCCACGGCGCGAGTGTTGCCCATCGCCTCGCCGGCCACAGCACGAGTGTTGCCCATCGCCTCGGCAGGGCTTGAATCGTGCGGGAGAGGGGACTCAGGCCTGGGGTTTGGCTCCGGTTCGCATTTACAGCAGTGTCACTCTTGTTTACTCTGCGGAGAAATAAATGAGACCGCAGACTTTTGCATTCTCTGGGCAGGCTATATTTGTTGCCTGGGATTGATGGGTTTTCTCCCATTGGCCCTCTTCCCAGAAAAAGCAAATCATAAACAGAAGGAGAATATTGGTGTCATGTCCTGGGCATTAACCAACGCGAGGGAAAATGCTCCGCTTGCCGCCCCCCGATCGCAGCGGTGTTCCAGCTCCTTGGTCCAGCTAAATGGGACAAAAAAAATCACATGCGCCTCCATCCCAGCACAGTAGCGATGAGGAGTGCTTGTATAGGTGACCACCACAGCTGAGGGACGCTGCTGCAGGATTTTGGGGAGCAGACCGGCATCACCCCGGGACGGGACAGCTTGGTTTGGGATGGGAGACAGCTCTCCCCCCTGCATCTCCCGTAGGCGACCAGCAACACTCCTGACCTCTGCAAAGGGCCAGGCCGGTGGGGTTTTTTTCTTGCTGTTCGTCCAAATGCCGCTCTTGGCTGCGCGGAGCCAGGATGTAGTGAAGCAATATAAACACCATCCTTCAGCAGGGCTGGCCACGCTCTCAGCGTCCCCGGGAAAGCAGCCTGCGCTCTGTAACACAGAGTTTCCCCCTCACTGTTGGGAAAGGGAAAAGGCAGCCGTGGGCGTGGGGTGCGAAACCCGTCTGTGGGGCGTTGCATACGCTGGTGAAGCGGCAAAGTTGGGCGAACCTGCACCCCAGGGATGTAAAAGCTGCTGAGACCAGACAAACTCGAGCCACGCTGCAGGTGTACGGAGCTCCCAAAACAGCCTTGCAAGGTGCTGCAGCACCACGGGGGAGAGTTTACACCACTGGGTTTGGATGGAAATTTCAAAAAAATGGCCCAAAATAAGCAGCCAGGGGATGTGCAGTGGGAGCAGAATGGGGACAGCAGATAGGCAGCCGTCAGCGTGATCCACGCTGTGCTCACGGCAGATAAGCGGCTCACTCTTGGCTTAAAAAAAAAAAACAAAACGCACCCAAATCTAATAATAATAACTGCACTCTCAAGGGCTTGGGTGCTTTCCAGTTCTCACTACGATAAAACTAAAATTAGTTTTGTAGCAGAAGCCTCCAGTAAAAAAAAAAAAAAAAAAAAAAAAAAGGAACTAGAGCAATAAAGCAAGGTAAGGTGTTGCAGAAGCAGTGCAGGACCAGGCACCGTGGGAGGAGGGTTTGCAGCCAGGTTTCCTGGAGTTGCCTCCGCTCGTGTTCCCCTGAGCCCAAGGAGGTGGCTGGGAGATGTCGGAGCTGCTGCATTTCCCGAAGGGGCTGTTTGCACCCTGGTTTGGGAAATTTTTAACACTGTCTAGGGATTTAGGGTGCTGTGATTTGCAGACACCCAGCGGCGTGCGTGAGCGGGCTGGTGGCTCTCCCAGCCCAAGGGGACCCTCCTCTCGCCAGGGACTTGCTGGGAGCAGCGGGGAGGTGAGGGGGCTCGGGAGCAGGCGGAGGGTGCTCGGGCACCCCAGACCTGCTCTCGTACCTTCCAGCTGCAAAACACCCCCCCGGTGCACCCATGCACAGTGCAAATCCAGCTTGCAACCCCCCAAAAACAGGCGCACGGGGGAAAAAAATAAAACCTGATGCAATGCGTGTGTTACAAACCAACATGAATAGCTCAGTTAATCTTTTTTTTTCCTCCTTTTTTTTTCTTTCGCCCTGCCGGCAGCTGCGCACCGGCCTGTGCAGAGGTGTAGGGGAAGTGCCTGACATCTGCCGCTGCCGGCGTGGCAGCCGAGCACACTGCGCCTGCTTATTTTTTTTGGGGTGCAGCTGGGTTGCAGCTGGGATTTGCAACCGCAAAACTCCCTGACCAGGTTTCAGCATCGCGGCCGTGGCCAAAGGATGGCTTTTGCTTGCCGGTCTTCTTTTGTGCGTCTCGCTCAGGGCTCGTCTTCTGCATGAAGCTCCTTCGGCTCCGCTGCAGGAGCGTTGCTCGACCCATGCTGTCCCGCACTGCTTCGCTGCCGCCTGGGCATGGAAATGTGGTTCCAATAGAAAGGCTGATATTTCCCTAATGCTTTCCATTTCTACAGCCCTTTCTGCTGTAATAGGAGCTGGAGCTGTCCGGAAGAATGTCTACAATGCAGAAAGGGCAAAAAAGGATGGAAAATTCCCTACTCAAAGCTACAGCGAAATCTCATCTGGCTCCTTCCTCATCATCCCATGCGTTATTTAATGTTAATAATAATAAACAGCGTGCAACATCTGTCAGGGGCATGTTTTTAGGTTGGGGTTTTTTGCAGCTTGCCTATCTGTTGCTGCAGTTTTGCTGTTTGCAGCAGCATCGCTCCCCAGGAGATGAGATGAGGGTATTTCACAGCGTTTGAAAAATCAGGAGGTTTGGAAACACGAGGAGATGTTTAAAACTATTCTCGTGGTTGCGACAACACAAAAATATGAGTGTTATGTTATCCCGGCTCTCCAACAATGAGTTATGGGATGTTTCATTGTGTTTTACTATACACATCTATATACATACGCGCCTGTGTTTGTGTAACGCTGGCCGGTGCAGAAGGCGGCCGAAGCACCGCAGCTCCGGCGCTGGCTGGGATCCACCCGTCACTTGCATCGGTTGGGATCCCGTTTGCTGACATGGTCTCACTCCCGATTTGGTATCTGTGAGGGAGAAATGGGTCTAACATCATTGTTTCCACTCGACGAAAGCACTCGCAAAGGGAGTGTTCCCTATTTAAACAGGTCCAGAAACTTGCTGGGAAGAAATCACTTTCCCAATTTATCACGACAAATTATTTTTTGGTGGTATTCACAACCTCAGCCTTCTTCCCTTCGTAAATAGGGCTACCACATGTTTTTGTTCTTGGTTAAACAAGGCGTAGCCTCAGACTTGAGGCCCAAGGGGGGGGGGGGCGGGAAGGAAAAAAAAAGGAAAAAAAAGACGTGTTTCACCACCGTTGGTGGGAGCAGGGTGGGAGCGCGCGGTCCAGCCCGCGGCTCCGCTCGGCACCATCTGGATAAACCCATTTCCCTTCTGGAATTGTCGGGTCTGACTGACCATCTGCAGAAGTTGATGCAATGCATCTATATTTTAGATACTCTCTATTTATTCAAAGTAACTTATGTTATTTATTTAGATACCATAGTGTGCCATCTATGTAATGCGTTCTTTCTCTCTCTCTCTTTTTTTTTTTAAATTTTATTTATTGATCCAAATGGTGCCAAGTGCAGTTTACATTTATTACATTTTTACCATTTATTCTGAACGTTGGGGAAAAAAATGCAGTATGATATTATTTTTTTTAAACAAACATAAACTCGGGTGTGATGCTGTAACATACTCACGACAAAGTGAAAATAAAACGAGGATTATATTGATTTCTCGCTAGTTATCGTCTTTCACGGCTGCCTGTGGGTAAGTGATGGTAGAGTGATGTTATGTCCCCAACACGGGGATGGGGATGGCCAGGGAAATAGGAAATTTGGCTTTTCTTTTGGGAGAGCAAAGACAGTCCATGTGGCTGTCTGCAAGCTGAAGGACGGCAGGAGCTTGGCTTTATTTTCCAGTTGCCTGCAGAACCCTGCATGCACATCTGCAAACAGCCCCATTTCTTTCATTTTCATCTGCTGCAAAACTGTATTTATGCAAACCAACAATTTGGGATGTTACCGAGGCTGGGTCATTTCCTGCGTGGGTCTGGACTGGTTTAGCCACAGAAATAATCAATCATCTTTGCCCCCTTCTTGTAAAGGCACTTCCAGTTTGGTTGGCACAAAGACATGCCAATTCTGGCAAAATCACATTAAAAAAAAAAAAAATTAAAAAAAAAAGAAAACGCAAGGTTTTGATAAGGTCAGCCAGAAAAAAAGTTTCAGTTGCTCATCTGGAAGCAGTGCTAAGGTTAGAAACATATTTTATTTTATTTTATTTTATTTTATTTTATTTTATTTTTGTATTTTATTTTATAGGGACAACATCTCAAAGTCAGCAGCAGGCATTGGCTGGGGTTTTGTTGCTTTTCTTATTAGGACGATTATGGTGGTTAATATTTTGTTTTGGGTGAAATGCTGCAATTTGAAAGCCTGGCCAAGTTCAGGACAGAAATACGTTTCAAAGCTGTGGAAAATGGAAGCAGGACCAATGCTGCTGCCGCACATGCACCAGTCCCACCCCAGCTCCTTCTCCCTGCTACTGGTTTCCAGTAGCTCCGAAGAGGACAAAAGCCAGAGGTGACCTGCTGTTTAAGCCCCATTTTAGCACACATTAACCCCATTTAGCAGATGCTGACCCCTTTAAACATGCGTTACCCCCATTTAACATGTGCTAACCCCCAGTTAACACACATTACCCCCCCCATTTAACAGATATTAACCCCACTGAACATATATTACCCCCAATTAACAGATATGACCCTGTCGTAAGACACATTACCCCCATTTAACAGACATTATGCCCTTTAACATGCAGAGCATCAGTGTCCCTGATGCAGGGAAATACCTGCATCTCTGTCCTTTAAAAGCACTATCCTCCACCCCAATGTGTCCAGAAAAATATGATTTTTTTTTTTTTTTTTTTTCACAGAAAAATAGGCTGGAACTATCTAGTGCTCATGGTGAGAGTGGGTACAAGATCTTGCATTTGTTTGCAAAACATCCCATTTTAAGCAGAGGCAGTGAGCCACCCCGCTGCTCTGCCGGGCTTGGCACCGGACAGTGGGGAACAACCGAGGGGAAAAAAAAAAAAGAAGCTAAAATGCCTTTGAACCACAAAGGTTTATAGTGTTTTTTTGGGAATGGAAAAAAAGGTCTGTTTATATTCCCCCCTCATGCCACCCAGAGGCCTGACAGCCGTGGACGGCTCGTGGCCGAGTCAAACATTCACGCTCGAAGCTCCACTTTGTAAATATTTTATGAAGCATCTTTTGAGACTCATAAATCTTCGCATGTGCGCACGCATGCGTGCATGTGTGTACGTGTGCACGCACACTCCAAAACTAAGAAAAGCTGCAATCCTGCTGCCAGCCTGTCCAAAAAAAAAAAAAAAAAGGACAAACTGAAGTTTTAATGACCAAATTGGAGCGGGCTGCTTGGAAAATCTGACTCCTCCAAGAGCGCAAAAAAAAATAGAAAGAAAACAACGGTTACAGGCAACAGCGTGAAGCCAGGACATGCTGCCGGGCTGGGGCCGGGGGTGATTTTGGGTGCAGTTTCTTGGAGATGAGGTGCATGTTGCCAACTCTCATAGTATAAGTGGGAGATTTTTCACTGGCTGGTGCTTGCTTTAAAGCCCCAGCTTAAAAACCCCAGCTCTCAAATGATGTTCTGTATTCATTTGTTCATTTTTAAATGGAAAAAGTAACAGGCAGGAACCGGGATGCTGAGAGTGCTCAAGCCCATCACTCAGTTCAAGCTTCTCAAAACTACCTCCCAGTAAGAAAAACCATGGGAAAATAAACCCAGGCCGACTTCAAACTGGGAAGCGTGAAATAAAAGTGAAGACAAGACTGTGGAGTTTGCAAGTCTTAAAAAACAAACAAACGAAAAAAAAAAAAGCCAAACCCATACATGCGGCGATTTCTCTCCCAATATCTCTGGTAGTACCACCAAAGATGCGAAGCCCCGGTACAACAATATTCGTTGCTTTAGCTGCTGCTGGGGTTTTGCCACAAGGGAAGGAGGGAGCTCAGTGGTGCTGGACAGCTGTGCAGAAAAACGGGAGTTTTGAGAGTTTCGTGTTCCCCCTCCCAGCCTCACTGGACAAAATGAGGAGCAGGTTTCTGAAGCACGGGGGGTATCTGCCCGTAGGCTCAGGAAAGCTGGAAATAATTGAGTTTACAAGGTTGGTTCAGGCACCTTCACACACTCAGAAGGACAAACCCGGTGATGACGGACCTCTGAAGCTTGTAAGGCTCCAGCTGCTGTTTTCAAGATTTTGGTGTATCTGAGCCTTTTCTCCTCCCTTCCCCAAATGCAAAGCTCTGCTGAGCCAGGCTTGGTGAGGATTTGTGTTTCTCCCGAGCAATGCCTCTCATCTTGGCTCCCCATCGGCCCTCGTGTCTCTGCAGAGCAGAAGTGAGACACTGCTCCCAAAATTCCATTTTCAACATTATTATCTCATCTCCCTGGTTTCCCATGGGGAGCAGCCTCTTTCACACCTCTTGAGGAAATACTCCTGTGAAGCTTTCCCCTTGCCTGCTTTTTGGACCATCTCCACCCAAAAGCATCAGCTGGAAACACTTCAGCCTGCCTCCTACCACCTTTGGGTACAAAGACGAGAGGTTTGGGGGCAAACGGGGTGTTTTCACATCTTCTCTGCGAGGGACTGAAGCGGCCCCTCATGCTGGTATCTCCAGCTGGGTGTGGAAGGGGGAACCCCACTTCAGCAAGGAGGCTGCAAACCCCAGCACCGGTGTTTCAGGAAAAGCCGGACTGTGACTTCTCAGCACGGTCTCCCAGCTCCGGGCCCCTGCAGCGCAGCCATCCAGATGTTTCTCTCGATGAAGTCCCCCCTTACAGAGTTTCCCAACTGCGGTGTCAGCTTTCCCATCCTCTAACGAAATCAGCCTGTCTGTGGCTCCATGTAGCTCACAGGCATCCTTTCCCCAGGCCACGGCAGCACCGAGCCGCTGCTTAGAGGAGGGGAAGGCTTAATGCAATATTTTTGTCCTGCCAACCCCACGTCCCCTCCTCAAGGACCACGGCTTAAGCCTGGCTGGGTGCAAGCTCCTAACACCCCATTGACCAGCCCCAAATGCTTCAGCAGAACTAAAATTCATATCTTAGTCGCCCTCTCGAAGGCTGCAGTGCAATTTGGGGGATGAAAGTGAGGTCAACATTTATAAATCTGTCTCCTGCATATTTATTTTGCCTTTGCTCCTGCAGCTTCGAAGGCTGGCTGGCCTCGGGGTCAGCAAGACCGCTGCTGCTCTCCCCAAGGCTCACCCCGGTCCCCAAATAGCCCTTGGACCCAGGAGAGGGATGAGGCTGACGAGCCTGGCTGGCCTCGACCTGCCAAAATAACACTGGGCTCAAGCACAAAAGGAGAGAGCACCGATAACCCTGGTGCTACCATAACACAATTAAGAGAGTCCCAAAACCTATGGGACTCATCTCTTCTTAATAGGTGTTAAGTGACTCCAGGTCTTGGAAGCAAAGGGAATGGGGATTGGGAGGCTGGCAAGAGAAAACTGGGGATTTCTTGCAGCTGTTTTGCAGAGCAGGTGCTCCCAAAATGCTCCCCGGCCACGGCTGGAGAGGCTGCAGCAGCAGGAGGCATTAGCAGGGATGGATAAATTATGTTTGACTTTCCCTGTAGTTGCAAAAGGGGTTTTCCACAGGGGTGAAGAGACCAAATTTGGGAGAACTGGCCCTCTCTGCATGCAAGTTGTCTACTAAATGGATGTGTCAAGCCCTGTCCCTGTGGTCCCCCATACCAAAGAGCCCAAAGCTCTTTCAGGCACTCTTCCGCCATTCCACACCCCCCTCCATCCATGTCCCAGCCCCTTGCGTCACAGCACACGGCCACCTCGAGGCTGGCCACTGCTCTAAGGTGTGTGTTGCCTGCCATCAGCCATGGAAATTGTTCTGCTTTGCAGAAATACGCCTCATTCTGCTTGAGACAACACCCTCCCTAGCCTGGGGCTTTGCTTCAGCGTTTCCATTGGGGAGTTTTCAAGTTTGCAAAGGCATTTCTTTCCACTCAGAAAACTACCCTGAGTTTCAGTCTGGCTCTTCCCCACCCCTCAGCATGTGATTTACATGTTTCAAGTTGACCTCAACTGAAAATTTCCAAATTTTTTTTTTTGTGTGCGTTCCCCTGACAAACCCCTAGCATTTGCTTTGAGTTCAGTCTCTCCCCTTCCCCTCTTCCCTGCAGCCAGCTCCCTTCCCAGCCCTATGCCAGAGGGGCTTTCCCCATCCAGCCTCTTCCCAGCACAACTGACGTTTCCTCGTTCCCAGAGTGCGTCGTCACCAAAATGTGGCATTCCCAGAAAATGCCACCAGTGCCAGCTCTGATGGGAGCCATCTGCATGGCAAAGCCTGGGGTGGTTGGGCAGGCTTTGTCCGTGCTTCATGCCTTCCTTGTATAGGTGTTGGAGAGGCTTCTTTTTCCCCCAGTTTTTTTGCAACTTGGGGATGTCCTAGACCAATGGGTGGGGGAGTGTTTTACCACTGAAAGGCTCTTTGTGAAGTTTTCTTCCAGGAATTTGTCCTGTCGCTCTTTGAATGGGGGCAGACCTGTAATTTCAGCTGCTCACGTTGCAGCATCGTCTCCTCGCCCCGAGCTCCTCTGCAAACCGACCTGAGCGAGGGCCTAAAGCAACCTGCTTCACACTGCTGATCTGGGTGGGTTCCCCAAACCTCTGCTACTGCCTAACGTTTCGTGCTGGATAGAAACATTGATCACTTGACAATCTGTGCAGAAGGGAGGGATGTAGAGCAGCAAAGGCTCTGGCTGTGCCCGGCCACATCTCCTTCTTTGCTTGGCTGTGGCAGCAGCGTTGCTCCAGGATGAGAAAATGTTCAGTCATTTCTGCAGTTGCTTCTCTTTCCCTTTTGATACCTAATCTAGTGCCTTCCTCAGAAACAAGAGATTTTCTTCTTACCTTTGAAGCTGAAATGAGGTTGAAGTTAAGAGCATGAGGTATATGACTTGCACTGTACATGTATATACATTATGCATGCTCTAGTACTTAAAAAGGCATGCAAAAGAGCCAAACTAATTAAACCTTTCTAATGGCATTTGCTGCATTGTAATTTGCCGCTCAATCTGCTTTGATAACATGCTGTTGATAATATTTAGTTGTTGCTAGTGTGTTTATTAAGGAGAATTTCAGAGACCCCAGGGTGCGTTTCCTTCCAGATGACCATGGGCAGTCTTGAGCCGAACTCAAATGACAGGGCCGGGGGCTACACGAAAACAGGTCTTGAGGGGGATGGATTGAAGCTCCTGTTCATGAGCATTTGCTTCCCCAGTGTGAGCCTGCAGGTTGCTCAAAGGAATGAGATAGATCCAAGCTGGAACTGAATTGCCTGTTCATTAAGATGTCTATTTAATGCACAGGGTGATCTCAATAAACATCATCACCAGGTCTCCAGTGGGACCAAAACTCGGCTCCCTGCCTTTGCACAGCCCCTTGCTCTGCCCCCGGCAAATGCCACCTTGTATACTTGGAAACCCTGCTGGCCAAGGGAGCTGTGTATCTGCACTCGCCCACTGCTGCAAGAGGCATCCAAACCCCCCGGAGACAGCGGCCCTGCCCTGACACACCTGCATTGCGACCCCCCAGGAACCCCCCCTTCCCTGCAGTATGACCCTTCAAACCAGTCTAAAGAAAAATATTTCAGGTGAACTGAAAGTGTTCATGGGGCTTTACACTGTGGTTTCTTCCTGGGAAGACTTTTTTTGACATTGGCTAAAGCCAAGAGCAAGCTCCTCTCAGCTGCGTTCATGCATGCAGCATGGGTCGTCTAGCAGCTCCTAGAAATTTGCAATCGAATTTTCAAATGGAACACCCTTTCCAAGCAGCTGGACTTCGTGCCCTCACATGCAGTGCTCCGTCGCTGCTCAGTTCAATCAACCAGTCTGTTTTGTAATCGTTTTTTCTGGCAATGCCAGCAAAAGGCAGCTCTGGAGGCCAATGCTCAAAGCTGAATTCTTCCCAATGGAAGTCTCGAGGTGGAAGGTTTTAGCCCAGGGACAGGCATCATCTTCCAAATCTATCAGAAGCCGTGAAACGAGTGACCGTCCATCCCAACTACCCAGTGCTGCACATTGATGGGAAAAGAGACTGTTCATAGAGCTCACCTGCAGAATACTATTTATCCCTTATTCAATTCCATATCAGCTCAATCAGTAGTGTTAAAGTCTTGAATTTCTCCAGCTGCTTGGAACTGAACTGGCTGTAAAGACGGGAAGAGCACCAGGGTTGGTTGATGAGATCCCAGGAGCTACATGCTAAAGGAAGAGAGATGTGTGTGTCTGCAGGCAGACAAGGCAGAGACAGAAGCATGGACAATTATTTGGCAATAAAACCCGATGTCTCCCAAATTTATTGCTCTTCTTTGAAACAGCCAGCAAGCACATGGCTAAGGAAGACATGGCGCATCTTTCTACCTGAATTTCCAAAGGGGTTCGCTAAGGTCCAGCAAGGGCTCTTCAGGAAACTAAGCAGCCTCAGGAAGGTCTCATCTAGACAGGTACTGGTAGGAGGACAGGAAAAAGATGCGAGGGACAAAGGTTCAGATTTCAGAGTGAAGGATTTGTTCTTAGGCTTGTGCTGATCAATGTATTCAATCAATCTGCAAAGCAGAAAAAAAACAAGGTGGCAAAGGTTGCTAATGAAAATAAAGGACTCGCAATGCTAAAGACAAGGTCTTGCTGATGGTCCTTCTACAGAATGACTGCGGGAGGAAATGCAGAGGGAATTCTTTGGAAATGCTCGCTAAACGCTGCTGATAGAGAAAACAATTGCATCTCTGTATGCATTGCTGGACTCTGAGCTCATTTTCCCCACGGAAACATCCTGGGGTCAGGACAGACCTTTGAGAAGCTCCACTCAGAGATCAGTAGCAGTCAGGGCAACAAACTGAATGTCCAGAGGTATCAGCAGGGAGCCTGGAAGGGCACAGCTGTGTCCGCTGACTCCATGCAATAGGGCTCCCCAACCTGAAAAGGAAACAATTTCCAGTGATACGACCTGAACAGCAGCAGGAAGCTCAATAAAAGCCAATTATTCACTGTTTTTTAAACACGTGGCCTAGAGGCATCAGCCAATGCCAGAAGTTGCGATGTTCGAGGCACAGAGGAGGAGGTAGCTCATCACATGCTGGTCCTGAGTGTCTCCTTGCCACAGGGTGCCGCAAGGCACTAAAACTTACAGTTCTTTCAGCTGCATGCTTGGCACCCCACACCTTACCTGCACCAGTCTGCTGCTGTCAGACCCCTCCTCAAACCCACAGTGTCTTGCTAACCTGTCCAAAAAACACCCTTGTAAAATAAAGTGAGTTGTTTTCCACCCGTTTAGCATCCTGATGCAGCACCCCAAAGGCAGTCAGGGAGAGCTCAAGGCAGAGCAAGTGCAGGACTGGGTCTGCAGGACTGGGAGAGAGGAGCACAGCCAGTTCCTCCTGCAGCAGCAGGCAGCCTTGTGGTGTGGCCACCCCTTCAAGCCGCAGCTTTGCACAGTACAAAGTCCTTGAAACAGGTTTATGATAGGTATTCCTATTTCACTTTCCCCTCTGGGCCACTTGCTTCGGCTCTCCAACTTGTGAAGCTAATCCAGAATTGTTTGCAGAGACTGAAGGTGAACTTCTCCAAAGACCAAGCTGCAGCCAGCGTAACAAGTTCTTCAGGTAACTAATAGATCAACAAAAAACCCAATGTACTACTCTATCTGACAGTCTATTCTCCAGTAGGACAAAGACATACAAACACCTAATTGCTTCCTTGTCCTTGTTCGCTTCAAAGCTTCTTTTGTCCGTCCATTTCTATCAATTCAATCATCCCATGAAATTGCAACCCTCCAGTAAGGACAAAAAGATTGCAGCACAGCAGAGAGCTGAGTAAACAGCAGTTACACGAACCACTCAGACAGATCAGGCACAACCTGGTACCTGGCCTCTGTTGTCTGCAAGAAGTGACAAGCTCTGCAGACATGCAGGGCCCAGCTGGCCCCCGCCACGGGTTTAAACCACTTGCGCCACTGGAAGTAGCGCTGGTATCTCTCAGTGTCCCCGCTCAGCTCCCACAGGTACTGCGCCAGGTCCCCAGCGCTGGCGAAGTCATCAACATGGATGAAGGAGTCAGGGGGCAAGAAGCGCTCATAGTTTTCTCGAGGAGGCCCCAGCACAACAGGGACGGTGCCAGAGGACAAGGCATTCCTCCAGAGCTTCTCGGTGATGTAGTCTTCATGCCGTGAGTTCTCGAAAGCCAGGTAGAAGTTGTACTGGGACACAGTGGGAAGGAGCTTGTCCCAGGACAGGGGCAAGTGATGCTGCCCATAGACATCCACAGTGATGTGTTTCCTCAGCTCCTGGTAATACTTCACCCGGTGGGATGCTGCTATCCAGTTGCTGACTACCCAGGCCACCAGCTTGGTCTTGGGTGGGATGCTGAGGGGCTGGGGCTGGCCAAGGAGCTGCAGCTCCCCGTAAGGGGTGAAGATGTCTGAGTCTCTCCGGTAAGACATAGTCAGGTTGAAGAGGTTGTCCATGGCACCTAAGTTAGGAGAGTGACTTGGGGACTCCAGGTTGAACCAGATCCAGCGCTGGGATGGGAGTCTGGGGAGCTGGGCCAGCCCCTCCATGTCCCTGCACACATCCCTGTGATGCATAATCACAGCATCAGCCTTTTGGGACCAGCTGCGGTTGACAGTGAAATGGCAGTCCGGGGTGCCATAGAGCTCCGAGCAGTTTATGAAGTTAAAGTGATGCCCAAAGGGCCACTTCCACAGCAGGATGGTCAGCCTGTGTTCACCCTTTGGTGGGGCGCTGGTATTTCCAGCATGGGCTGTTTGTGCAGAGGGATTGGAATTGTAACGCTCTGGCTCAGAAGTCCTGAACTGATGAAGAGAAACAAAGAGACAGGAGCTGAAGATGAAGCTGAAGAGCAGGAAGGTGAGGAGTTTCTTACAGGAGATCTTCTTCCTTTCCACGAGCTCCATGAATGGATCTGCAAACATCACAGACACAACAACGAGTGACGGGTGCACAGTGACCCCAGCACAGAGGCGGCTCTGGGTACCCAGTTTGGCAGGGAGGTACACACAGGGGCTCAGGGGACAGCGTGAAGACCTGAAGTACATTTACCTCCAGCCGCTTCTTTGCAGAGAGAAATTTCGCCTCTAGAGCACCATACACAAGGCGCTCACACACATGCTGACCCACAGGGCGCAGCCGCCCTTGCACAGACCCCTCCATCACCACCCACCGCCTTTCCTCGTCAGCCCCTTCTTCCCTCCCCTCATTTCCCAGAAGTGCCACGAGCTGCCCGTCGCGGATTCCTCAGGACACGCGGTGGCCTGCTCTGTCACGGCGAGGCCTGTGACCTCGGGGAGCTGAGAAGGGGCAGAAGTGCCACAGGCACCACTGACAGACATGCGGAGGAGTGACAGGTGCCCCGCCCACCACCTTCTGCCAGAAATCCCACCCCCTCCCAGCAGCCTTAGGGCTGTGCTCTGTTGTGATTGGCTAGCAGGAGCAGCCACCCCTTCCGGTTTACCCAGAAGTACATCAGACCCGGATGTCCTTTCCTCTACCTACACGGGGCTGCCATTTTGTTTTGGCTGCCATTTTGGACAAGGTGCCACCACTGTATGGCAGGGAGTTGCCTGCTTTCTTAGACCTCATACTGCTCTGCTTTTGGCTAGCAGTCATTCCCTGACACCGTCATACCCACATGATCTCAGGCAGCCCTGTGATTGGCTGGCAGGACTAGCTACCAGTGTAGCCTGAAGGACATCAGAAAAGGACCGCCATGTCCTCCCGCATGGGAGACCACCACTTTTGACAGTGTCATTGCCCCACATGTTCTCAGGCAGCCCTGTGATTGACTGCCTGCCTCCTTGGACAGGGAAATGCTCATGTATAAAAATATACACATTTATATACTACATGTAGCATATAAATGTATATTTTGTACTTCTATACAATATATAGAAGTATACAGAACGGAGTGTACAAATACTTTTTTTTTTAATTTAGATATAGATACAGTGTTTTATATATTCTTCTACATATGTATAGCTGTGTATATATTTTTATATATGTATTTATAAAGCTATAGAGATTAAAAACATATAACCATAAAACCATAGATATAAAATGGCCAGGCTGGGGTTCCCCCACTTTACCAGGTCTGGGGTGGGCAGAAACTTCACGAAGGCAGAGGGGTACCAAAAGGGTGGGGGGCAAGGAGAAGTCGGAACATGCCCAAGAGCGACAGACCTCTGCAAGGAAGCCACCAAGGGGCCCCAAGCACAAATCCTGTCGTGTGCAAAGATCAGCCCCTGCATCCGAGCCCAGCAGGATGACAGGAGCACTGGGGCAGAGTCTGGGCTTTGCATGGGGCTGCAAGACACAGGCAATGCTATCTGCAAACATGGAGAACCAGAACAAAATGTCAACTTCAGAAGAACATGTGTGTGGGCACAATAAGGAAAAGACCCCAAGGGGATCTCCAAAAAGATGACACAAACCAGAAGAAGGGGCCAATGGGCCCGTCAACCACAAAGTGGATTTTGATGTCAGTGTCACACAGAGATGCTGGGTGGGGGAGCTCCCTTTTTCCGCGGTTGTGGGGGATCTGACAGCTACCTGTAAACCATTCTGGTATGCAGGCTAGAGCCGTATGTGTTTCCTTGTCTTTCAGTTGATGACTTCATTGAACATTTCAAAACAGCTTATCTGTACTAATTAATGGCCTTGTTTGACACTGTGTGTTTTGCTTCAGTGTCCTGTGAACAGTAGCCACAGCTTTCTCAGCACAGTTAGAACCTGTATGACCACCAGCTTCCAACAGTCTCTGTCATAGCACCAGCACCAGCGCTTTTATCACCAGCATCCTGCTGGCTTCTCCTCTCTACCAGATAGTAGTCATGGGCTTTCAGGTCCGCAACACCCCATTGCTTTTACTGATTCGCTTGCTGTGGTCTCTGAGAGCATGGGGCTGCTATCTGTGTCCCAAAGCCCAGGTCTTGCTGCTTTTGCAGTAATCAGGACTATTTAACAGGACAGTCTTGACTGTATGCCAACATGGACCTAAGGACAAGGAAACCTATATAGCACCAGCCTGCACTCCACCGTGGTCTCACAGGTAGCTGTAAGATCCCCCAAAACAATAGGATTTCCAGCAAAAGCTGGTGGGTGCAGCGCTCTTATCTTGTGTATCAGCGGTACTTACACTACTGACAGCCATGACAAGAAAATAGAGAGGGAAGCAATGCCTCCCTGCAATCAGAGGTGAAAAGAGACATCCGCAGACCCCCTCCCTCCTGTACCCAGTGCCTCTCTCTCTCGCAACCCAAGTCAGGTTCCTCCTCCAATAACTATCAAAAAAACCAAAGGACTGTTGCAACTTACCTCCAGGCTTGGTCCTGGTGAGAAAGTGCACTGTGAAGGTGAGCACTGAAGTGGATGACAACCAGGAAAAGAGGAGAAGAAAGGAGAGTGCAGATGCAGGGAGGGATCAGCGGTGTGTTCCTCTGCGTCTTGAGCTGTGCGTGCCAGTCGCTACCACCAGAAGCATGCCACCCAATAATAAAAGCTTTAATAAAGCCAGGACAGATTCCTCTTTGACAAATTAAAGAATGGTCAAATAAAACAGCCCAGAGGTTGCTTGTGGTTAAAGCATGCCTTACCATTGAAAACACCTCTGCACGTGCACTAGTCTGCTTCCTTTGCCAATCTCAACCCACAGAATTTGCTTGTGGTATGCTTTCTTCTTCACCTTGTATCACAGGACAGCTTTGGGAACGACGGGCGAAGCTGGCATGGAGTGGAAGTGTAGGAATCAGGTCTGCAAGTTCCACTGCGAGTTAATGGGCTTCACGGCACAGCTGCCTCCATCCCCACGTCAGGCCACATCTCTTTGTCACCTTTCCAGGATCTCGAGGTAAAGCGCATCCTGGGACTGGTGACTTCAGCAATCAGCGTGAACTTCAGAGTAGAGGAGCGCTTGAGAAAGACTGTCTGGGGGATCCCTCCTGTGTCCAGCACCATAGACCATGCTTTGGAGCGTCTCCAGCCCAGGTGAATAGCCATTGTACATCATAGTCTGTGGACACGGCGGGGTTGGTTGTTTGCCATGGCCACAGTGAATTGATCTTGCATTGAGCTTGGCTGTACTTGGCTGGGATATAAAAAAGCCATTATGTGTTATTATCAAGCTTAAATACATTCAGCTGTAAATATGGATTGTTGGTCTGGAATTAAATTCACAGAAAGAGTTTTAATACAAGTCTGGGGTGTTTTGGGTTGGGCAAGGAGAATGCAAATGGGAAATATGGGGTGGAAGATTTTACATTTCCAGGACTTCTACGAGCAGGTGTGTGTTTCCTGGGACAGAGCTGGAGGTCACCTGAAGTGTGTCCAGCTGCCTCCTGCAGGCTTGGGAGCACTCCAGCACAGGTGAGAGCAAAAATGCACCATGGCATGAAGGGTGGGGGCCATAACCCATGGTTTGCTCACCCTGGAATGACCCAGGCAGCCTGAGGTCTCATGGATCCTCACCTGGGCCTGAGAAGGTACCAGCCATTCAACTGCTTTGCCTAGAAATTCCATACTTGAGAAACTGTGACTTCTTGCCCTTTCCCCATGGCACAGACTGCACTTATACTAGTAACTTAAACAATATGAGGGCAAAGGCTCTGGATTTAATTCACCTAGAGGCTGAAATATGGAACGGTCCATGGCCCAGCTTTGGTATGATACCACTAGCACTATGCCAAATGTGACCCAGGTGTGGTTTGGGAGTTACCAGGGCAAGCAACCATTCCTTACAGGTAGTCTTCATGTGGCCACTCCTTGGTGGCAAAAGGATTTCTCTAGCATGAACATGGCCCAGCCACGCTGGTTAGCCTCAGGAGAACAGACTTGTCCTACAAGGGTAGATGCAGTTGTGAAGTTCAGGCATTAGCCAGCTTTCTTGCTGATGGTCCATGACCTCTGCAACCGGCAGCACAAAGGAACACCCTGCACGCCCAGATGTCCCCCCCATGCAATTTTACTAAAGGCTGTAGAGGAGAAAGAAGATCTGAGTTTCCCAGCACCACGGGGATCCCTGAGTTGAAGGATCCTGGAGCACCAGATAAGAAGCTTCAGGCAGGTAGAAAATTCAAGACTTTTGTACCCCTGAAAACCAGGACCATAAGAAACTTAAGCTCAGCAGAGGTAATTAATGTAAACAAAACAAATGATCGAGTGTGGGGAAGCCATGGAAAACAGTCACAAAGCTGTGGATTGAGAATTGTTCCAAGTGGCACACGTGACATGTGGTGACAGATCACTTAGTCCAGAAGGTGATGTGAGATTGTAGCACAGACAGAACAAAGAGGCCGTTCAGGTAATAGACTTGGCAGGACCAAACGCGGTTGACAGGAAGACTTATTGTTATATGATGGATAGGCTCAGTAATCCCTACATCTGAAGAAAAATAATGCTGTGTTTTGGAGAAGCTTCCTAGTTACTGCCCTTGCTGATCCAGCAAGTGACGGCGAAGCTTTGGATGCTGAGCTCTCACCCAGGTGAGCACAAGAAAAATGCAACAGTTGGACTCCCTGTGTCAACAGGGCAAACGTCGCTCACCCAGGGGTGCTAGCAGGTGAACAGCTGAGAGGTTTGCCTTCACCAAGAACAGTTAGTCTACAAGGATGGATTTGCAAACACACTGGATTCATCTACATTACTAAATAAATGGGCCAGAGACTAGTTTTTGTCCCTGAGGCCAAGTGACCCAGCTTGACTCCCATTCCCACTGCTTCTCAGTCAACCGCAGCCACATCCAGGCTTTTCACAGGGAATGGTCTCTGCCCTGGGCTATCCTTGCGCCATGTCTAGATGCTGTTTGAAGGGCACTGTTTGGCATGGGCTAAAATTGTGCCAAAGTGTGTGCAGTAGAGATGATAATGGGATGGTGTTTAGACCTGTGCCCCGCCTCCATTTAGTTTCCTACTGCATACGTGGCCTGTAAGGAAAAGCCATAGCCCAGGGACTGCAGCT
This sequence comes from Sagittarius serpentarius, assembly GCA_034782735.1. Lineage (NCBI taxonomy): Eukaryota > Metazoa > Chordata > Aves > Accipitriformes > Sagittariidae > Sagittarius > Sagittarius serpentarius. Next base: position 38,922,526 of record JAVKLA010000090.1, read on the forward strand.
GAGGGGTGAGTCCTTGGAAGCATTTATCTAATCAGACACCTTGTCCCAAGAAAAGACAGAGACTCCAAGAGGACAGGGCACATGTCTCACAGCCCCATCAGCAATAGATCTCTGCTAGGATCAAGGCATTTAATGTTTGCATTAAAATTAACTGGAAAAAGGTCTCTATGTACCTCTAATTCCTTTGAAAAGCTTCTGCAGAGTCTACAAGAGAATAACGCTACATTTCCCTGCTCCAGTCACTTTGGGTGGACTGCAAAGAGAAAGAGCAGGGCAAAGCAGTGGGAGGAATGCAGAATTGCTTTGCGAAGACTCACCAGGGAGCCCTGCCCGGGGCACTCACAGCTTCAGTCTCCAGCTGCTCCCTGCTCATCTCTTGCAGAACATTTTGTTGAGGCTTTCCAGGAACAAAGATGTTTTGGGAGATGATCATCAATAGGCAAATACCAGCATGGTTCCAGTGGTAGTCCTAAACATGCAGCTGAGCTTCAGTGGGTAGGAAGGGTAGGTCTTGTCCAAACACCGTGAGTGTTGATGCTCCCCTTCATCACCCTCAGCCTTTTTGGCTGCACAGACGTAACGTTTAAGTGTCAACAGGAACTCTCATCCTGCCGAATCTCTTATGTGGGTTTCCAGTGCAAGGGAGGAGGATCAGGAAGATGGGACGGGCCCAACCACAAAAAGTACAACAGGTCCTAAGATGCTGAGCATGTTGTTCGTGCCTCATCGTATAACCACATGCCCTGGTAGGCATCCAGCAACGGGTTTCTGATCTTCTAGGCTAGACCCACCTCATGGCACAGCCCAGTAACAGCAGAGCAGAAAGATGCAGCTACCAAGAACAAATGTAGCAATGCCTGATCCAGAGCCCTTTAATGTCAGCAGGCAGACTGGGAGGGGAGTGTGGGGTTGGCAACGAGCCCTGAACACCAGCAATCCCCCAAACTTTGTGTCCCCTTAGCTATCTGCCTCCCCGGGTGGGCCAAACCTCATTACCACTGTCTCTCCCCAGACTGCCCCACGATTTTTCTCTGTCTATATTATATCACCAGTCCTGTGCATTCGTGGGGACCACAGCTCCTCCGGGAGGGCAACCCTTTGGCGTGGGTCCGACTCCTTGGGGAAGCCTAGGCCAGGCAGCCCCACTGCTGCTCCCGACAGGCTCCAGCCTTCAGGAGAGAGGCAGGGAGTGGTGCAGAAAGGTTGTGAACTGTTTGTATTCCTAAGAACATGCTATTTCCTTCTAGAGGAAAAAAACCCCAAACCCAACAATTACTTGTGCTGCATCCAGAGATGAAGCACACCAGAGGGATGCCAGTGCTAATGGCCCCATGTGCCCAGGCCACGTTCACACACAGCACTGAAAGGCTCCAGCATTTTTCTGGGGAGGAATCAAGTTATTTTTTCCCCCATCAGCTTTGGGAATCGGAGATGCTATGTGTCTCCAGCACGCCCAAGTGCATCTGCAAATTCAGCAAAAAACTGTGTTCCCTATGACAATTTATGCTCCCTTCCCTGATTCAGTAGCAGCCCAACACATGGTGTGCTGCTTCCCCGCCAAGCTGTCCCTGTCCTGCCCTTTCCTTGAAATCATCTAGTGTCTTCCCCAGGTCAAGAGCCAAGATCCTACATTTCTCAGCATTTACTAATTAGCATGCAATGGCGTCAGGGTAGGATTTCAGCAACTGCAAATAGTAACACCTCCACAATCCAGCTTGGTACAAACAATCCAAACAGACAGCCCCGAATACTTAAATAGAACAAAAGCTCCATGGGAACGTAGAAACATCCCTGGTGGGTGAGGGAGGGCCTGATTTTTAAAAGTGATCTTTCCAAGCACACATGCAACCTGAATCATAGAATCCCAGGTTGGATGGGACCTCAAGGATCATCTGGCCCAACCTTTCATGGCAAAAGCAGAGTCTAGCCAAGATGGCCCAGCACCCTGTTGAGCCAAATCTTAAAAGTGTCCAATGTTGGGGAATCCACCACTTCCCTGGGGAGATTATTCCAATGGCTGATTGTTGTTATTGTGAAAAATTTTCCTCTTGTGTCCAACCGGAATCTCCCCAGGAATAATTTGTACTCATTAACCCTTGTCTTTTCTGTGTGACTTGTGTAAAAAGGGAGCCTCCATCTTCTTTGTGGCCACCCTTTAAATGCTGGAACATAGTGATACGGTCTCCTCTAAGCCTTCTTTTCTCAGGGCTGAACATTCTCTCCACCTTTCCTCACATGGCAGGCTTCCCAGTCCTTTGATCTTTGTGGCCCTTCTCTGGACCCTCTCCAGCCTGTCCACAGCTTTTTTATATAGCAGGGACCAAAAGTGAACACAGTATTCTAAGTGTGGCCTGACAAGCGCTGAGTAGAGTGGGATAATGACTTCTTTCTCTCTGTTGGTGATGCCCTTGTTGATGCAGCCCAGCATCCTCTTGGCTTTCTTTGCCACAGCAGCACGTTCTTCACTCCTATTGAGCTTGTTGTCCACCAGGACCCCAGGTCCCCTTCCACAGAGCTGCTCCCCAGTTGGGTAGATCCCAGCCTGTGCTGCACTCCTGGATTATGTTTTCCCAGGTGCAACACCTTACACTTGTCCTTGTTGAACTTCATAAGGTTCTTGTTAGCCCACTCGTCCAGCCTATCCAGGTCTTCCTGCAGGGTGGCTCTCCCTTCCAAAGTGTCCACTTCCCCACTCAGTTTGGCATCATCAGCAAACTTCATCAGGGTACACTTGATCCCATCATCCAGACCACTTACGAAGATATTAAATGGCATTGGGCCCAATATCAATCCCTGGGGGACCCCACTTGTGACAGATTGCCAGTTTGAAAAGGATCTATTTACCACCACCCTCTGGGTGCGGCTTGTCAGCCAGGTCCCCACCCGCCGCACCGACCACTTGTCTAGACTGTAACGCATCAGTTTCTCTAGGAGGAGAGTGTGGGAAACCGCATCTGCCAACAGGCAGCTTTCTGGTTTAGGAACATTTCTTCTGTCTCACACGAACCCATCCCATGTCGGGCTTGGAGAGAGGAGAGGAAAGAGGGAGCAACCGTATTCTTGGCTCTGGGAATTTGCTTTTCTCAGCCTCGCAGAACTAGGAGGTGAGATCAATTTCCCCCCGCCCTTGAAGACTTTTCCAGCCTGCGCCTGGATATCTCTGATGGCTTTTGAACTGAGAGACAATTGCTGTGAGATTTGTTAGGGCTCATGGAGTCCCAACAGCTGCTTCAGCCCCACCCTTCTCCCCAGTCTATGCCAGTATCTACAAAGTGCCCATAACCTATATGCTGAATGCTACCACGAATCTGCCGACTGGAGATCAGCCAACTGCCCACTGCCAACAGCTTCACTGCTTCCAATGAGTTTCATTATGTCTATGCTTCTGTTCCCATTCCCAGCCCAACATGGACTCCCAGCATCCTATGAGGATACGGACTTGAAAAAAAGAGTACTACAAAGTTATATCCACAGCTGCGCAGCAGCCTGGGAGCAGAGGGCTCTTTTTGCTGAAGATGTTATGAATAAAACATCAGCGAATCTGGAATCCCACTGCCTCATTGTTTAGTTTGGTTCTGGTTTGCTTTTTGCCACATTTCCTAAAGAAATGCAGTCTGTGATGGTGCTGCAGTTCAATATTTTGCCTATCCAGCACCCACATACCTCCTGGTCCCCTGTGTCTTATGTCCCTGCCTTCCCAGGGAGTCACCACCTCTTCTCTCATGTGAAAAGTCCTGCAGGAATCTCACCAATGCTGTATCTTCAGTTTCACCTTCACTTCTTCCCTGCCTTTTTTTCCATCCAACCCAGGGGCTCTCCAAGACGGTTTCCAGTGGAGAAAGCAAGATTTGGCCACCTCTGTGTTCAAAGCTATGCTCAACATCTGGGGAAGGCTCAGGGGAGATCACAAGACAATGGCTATTTCATAGGTTTATACTTAAGACCAGGAAAGACCACTCCATCCTCCAGCTGGGCCTGGAAGGACATCATCCACACAGGAACCAGCTGGCTAAAACACACCACCCCAGGACATATCAAGGTAGATTTGGGAGCTTTCGTCTGGCTTTAAAATTCAGCAGGTGAGGATCTAAGCTCTTTTTTTCCTCTCTGAAATCCTTCCACACCCACTGCTCTCGTCCCACAACATTAAGAATGTGCTATAACCCAGCCACACGTGCAGATGGCAAAACAGAGCATGTCGGGGCATTTCAGAGGCAGCTCCAATGCTACCCATAGCCCTGCCATCGCCCCAAGCCTCCACTTCAAAACAGAAGGTAGATAAGACATTGTCTGCTAATGGCTTTCCATATAAATATTAGGACCTTCCCTCTCAACCAGTTTACTCTGTGCACTGACCCCTTCACCGGGGTCACAGGGAATGGGAAACTGTGGGAGGTCCCCAAGTTTTATAAATGAGAGGGTTTCCCTGCATAGACACGTACCATGAGGCACCCGGGAGCCAAAGACACTGATTAATGGTACCAAGAAGGTCTGTTGTAGAGGAGCAGTGTCTGAGCAGTGCTGGGGAGGGATTACTGAGAGATTTAGCAGTTCAGGTGGATTAAGGGTGATTTGTCAGTTGTCTGCCATGGGTCTCCACAGAAAAAAAAAGAAAAATTTAAAAATGGCCAAGGGCTGAAAATCATTTAGCGTGAGAGCCGGAGCAAAAACATGGTCATTCCCTTTGGGTTTGATGAAGTTGAGGTTCAAATGTTGGTCCAGGTACCTAATATGGGCTGATGGATGGATGCACAGTTGGTCTGCAGAGTGGGTGAGACAGAGGTTCCCTCCAGCAGCGACTTGCCATCTCCTCCACTGCAGCACGTGCAGGTCCCATCGGCTCCCGGACCCCCTTCACACCTGATGGGTCAACTATAGCCACTGTGCAGGCAGGACCCTTCCTTGTGTCTCGGGGTCTGCAAAGACAAGCTGGAGCTCCCTATGCGTGAGACAACAACCCAAAACAGAGAAGAGGAAGATTGGGTCTTACCAGACACTGGCCACACCCTCACAAAGCATCCTTTGGAAAGGCTGAGCTACACCCCAGAGACAGCCTGCTTGCAGCAGATTCCAGGTCTCCAGCTGCACACTTTGGTTGCCAGAAGAAAGCAGATTTGGGCAGTGACCCCCCGTATGCACAGCATCTATTTTTTCCAAGAAAAGGCAAGGGGAGGGTCTAGAAGGGGAAAATGTAATAGACAAGTAGCTGGAAATGTAACTAATAAAATTATAATGAAGACCATGCTAGCAACACATCTCTGGTTTCAGAGGAAATCTAGATAAACAAATAAAGGTGCAGCTGAAAGACCACAGGTCTCAGATTGCAAAGAGTAACACAGGACACATTGCTCTATAATTTGACTCTTGCAGAGGGGACCATTTTGTTGTTGCCTGAGCATGCTTGACTCAAGTTATTTCCTTGAGCCTTCCCTAAGGATGGGGCGGACATGGAAGAGCCAACGAGGCAGCAAACAGCCCTCCCCCAGCTAATGAAAACCAGCACCCCGGCAAGGGTTTGTCAGGAAAGCACAAAGCAAACCCCAATGGAACAACAGTGATTTGGGGAGCTGGGGCTGGGCAGGCGCACTCCCACGCCGGGCCAGCTCCCAGCTGCCATCTGCTATATGCAGGCTTGATCAAAACACCATTTCTCTACAGGGTTGACAAGTCCAGAGTAAATCCAGGTGAGCACCACGGGCTCAGCCTCCAAAATCCTGCCCAAAACCAGCAGCAGGATCCACCAGGAGATGCCCTGGGAAGGCTTTGGTAGAGCCAAGGATCAGCCAAGGTGTCCATCCCACTTCCTGAGATCTCATTTGGGGCCAGCCGGGAGGCTCTGTTACGTTTCTTTCAAAACACTTCATTTTGGGCTGCAGAGAATTGGGATGTTTTGCTGTTTGTTTTTGCATTGTACTATGCTGTCCTCAAGTTTCTAAACAGAAGTCACTTCCAACCCCAAAATGGAAAATGTTCCTCTTGCAAATGGAAAATGCAAACATTTCCATTGTGGCCACACAGGTTTTTTTTTCTCCCCACCCCACTGAAATCTTTCTGTGTTGAGAAATCCATGTGCAATGACACTTGGCTGCAAAAAAAAGGGTTTAGATCAGCCTTTCTAGTAACAACTTCCCAAAGCCAAAGCTTTGGAAAGCTGCTCCCAAAGTGCTCCAAGGTGCCCGCTCCCAAGATGACCACCTCTTTGCAGAGCCTGAGGGAAACACCCTGCCCTCATGGTGCCCATCTCATGTTTGTGTCAGGGATAGGGCAAAACTCAGGGCATATGCAAGATCTAACAAGCAGCACATTTTCCCAGCATTTGGCCACTATTGATTGAGAGGGATGAATGGCCAAGAGGAAATCTGAAGCCATTTGGACCATTAAAAATACATGGTGGACACCTCACTTTTCTGCTTAGAGGTTGACCAAACCACCCTGCTTTTCAATGCTTTGACTGCCACCATCGATCTGAACCAAGCTTCCCAGCCCAAGCAGGGCCCCGTTTGCACGCTCCCTCCCCAGGACCATGCTCAGACCTGGCGGCAGCGTGGAAGGAGGCTCAGCTGGTTCCCATCCACATCCTCCCGGCAGCTGCCCCCAATGAGCTCCAGATGCGGGACTGGGTGTGCAAGGGCACGAGGCGCTGCGCTAGAGGGAGAAGGCGGAGGCAGCCGAGGCTGCTGCTTTTGTCTCCTTCGCTTTGTTTATGAAAAGAGAATTAGCGCGTGGTTGCCAACAATTTACTCTGGTGAGGGCGCTCCTCCAGAAATACTTTTACTGCCGTCACAGCGAGCGGACACGGCTTGCCTTCCCTCAGCTTTCTCACCACCAGCCGGGGCTGCTGAGACCTGAGACCCAAGAGTGGCCACTAATTGCTGGGGAAGCTGCCGCTGGAGCCCATCCCAGCCTCTCACAGCCGCTCCGCAAGGTTGGGTGGCCAAGTAGCCAGGAGCAGCTGCAAGAAGAGCAAAGCCTGCTCTGCTCAACCATCTTCCCAGAGGTTTCTCTCACTCGGGCACAGAGGGCCCAGCTAGCTTTGCCTTTGGGGTACCCCAAAGGCTGTTGCATCCCATGAGCCACATCCCGACTGGGATGCAAAGCCCTGCAGTCCTCCAGGCAGGGAAGGTGGCTGTAAAATGAGCGTGCTGGGCTGCAGGAGGCTTTTCTCCAAGAAACCACATCATAGAACTCAAGAAGGCACAACTGTGGGAGCCTTTGGTAAGAGGGATTCAAGATCTAGTATTTTAGAGTAAAACTTCATCCTCCGAGTGCTTTGAATGATACAGAAGGCAGGCAACAACTAGTGCCCTCAGGCTGCAGAGCGTGCCCTTAGACAGGGAGCTCACCTGTGCTGCTGTGCCGCCCCTGGACATCATGTTTTTGGAGAGCTCTGCTGGATTTGGGGCAGGATGGAAGTCCAAAAACTGGAAGAAGCTGAATCCCCATTTCCCAGCAAGATGGGGTCGAAGTGTTTTTCCTCCCAGCACTGCGTAGGCCTGCTGATAGATAATTGGATTAAGAGCGAGCCAGCATCTGCTCGAGGTTATTTATTGCTTTTAAGAGACGAGATTTATTTGGACTTATTTTTGTCTTATCTTATTTTTGGTGCCTGTGTTGGGTCTGAATTATGGAAACATCCTGGATGCACAAGCATCCCCTCTGCGTGGTGTCAAACATTCGCCAGGCAAAGGCAGCCCCATGTTAGCCCTGGGGAGACTTTGGCAGGAGCCTCCCTGCTCTACAGCCGACGCGAGCATCCTCCTGCACTTCCCCAGCTGGACCACCGAGCTGTTTGCCAGCGTCACCGTTTACTGCCCTCCCCAGGGTAGGTGGCTCGGGGTGAGGTGCCCCGTGGGGGATGCTCCACAGTCCTGCTTGCCACCCACCGCACCTCCCTTCCTATGCCACCAAGGGTTTGCATGAGGAATTCCTCTCGCTCCACACACCCATCCTACTGATGTTTCAGATGCTTTTGGTGTTCTCCAGAGCTGCTGCCACTGCTTTACGAGCTCGTTTGGGAGCTGCTTTTGTACAGAATAAAAAGAAATCATAGCTGGATTAAGGGCAAATGGCAAGAGCTTCCAGCCAGGGCAGAGGGCTATGCACACCACTGCATTTGCCCCCCCAGCTCCTGCTGTCATTTCCGTTCCACTAGCTTGAAAACCCAGCACTGGTTAGAGGAAGACTGTGAGGATTCCTGCAGATGCCCCCAACACTTCCCACATGCCCATAGGACCATGGCGTGGGGCTAGAGGGGGGCAGTCAGGGCTGCGATTTAGGAGAGGGAATGGTGAAGGGCAATGCCAATACCTGGGAGCTGGATGATTCTCATGCCAGAACCTCTGAGCAAATCACAGCCCCCTGCCCTCCCATGGCAGCACAGCACCAGTGATGCCCAGATGCTGCTGGAGCTGGAAGTAAGAAAAGTCCTACCTGTGGTCCCCCTCCTCCAGCCAGCGCTCAGCTCTCACCACCAGAAAGGCCTTCCAGTCCCATTTCTTCCAAATTTTCCCCTCCAGGACCCTCCAGTAGCAAAGGCTGGACCAGAGGCAGGGGTTCAGCAGGACTGGGGCTGGGGTTCAGCAGGACTGGGGCTGCTCCCAGCCCAGTTGAAAGACATGGCAACATGTACAAGGTGCAGCCATGCAAGGGGAAGGGGAATAAAACACAGCTGGGACCAGGCAGGGAGGAGCAGGACAGTTTGTGCCCGCAGGGGCTGCTTTGCAGGCGGGTGTGTGTAGGCAGCTGTGTTTGAGGCACATACGTGCTGCCCACGCCGGTGCGCATGCATGTGCTGGTTGTACGTGTACGTATGCGCTTCCCCAGACCTGACATCTGAAATCCTACCTGTGATGCCTGCGGCTCACCAGCCGTCCTTCTCCCAGCCCTGCCCTGGCAGCCACCCAAACCAGCACTGACATGTTTAGGATGTTTTCTTCCTCTATCAGCTCGAAGAGGCCATGCTGCCTGTGGCAGTCCATCTCTACAGCGAAGCCTCCCCGTCTTATCTCGGCTGCTCTCCCGCAGCTCTTGTTCAGCTTCTGACGGCCCAGCTTCAATGGGGTGACCCACAGCTTTGATTTCGCTGTGTATTTGTTTTCCAGGGGGAAATTCATGACGTTCTTGGCCTGTTAACAAAACAAAAAGAGAGGGATAGATATTTCATTAAAGTGTCACCTTGCTGCCAGGCTCCTCAGTTAGAGTTTCAACTGTACCTGCACACATGGGTCCGAATTGCCACAAATGGGTGCTCTCTCCAGGAATGAGGCGATACCAGGGTGGTTGTCTCGAACCATAACCCATCCACAACCTAGGTCAGGCCAGGTTTGCCCCTGCATTCACATGGCCAAGGCGGCAGCAAAGGTTTAACTCCAAGCCAGGGAGGTCTCCAGTATCCCTCATGATGCTGCGCCATGGTCCCTGCAGCTGAGGACTCACCCCAGGTCAGCCTCTGGCAGTCCCAGCACAGCAGATCCCCGCTTACACAGGCAGCATTGGCTACACGGATGTTTATCTCTCCCGGCCACCCTGTGATTTCTGGAGAAATGAGCTACCCTGACAGCTGGGGGACACTGGCCCTGCGAGAGGAGGGCCCAGGCTGGATCCCGGCACTGGACACCTCGACCAGCAGTGGAAACACATGCATGTAATTTTCCAGTGCACAGAAACACCCTTTGGGGCCGTCCTCTTCACAGAGGCATTTTTCCTTTACTTCATCAATCTAAATAGTGAGGATTTCTTCCCCCCACCCCCCCAATTCAGCTACAAGCCCTTTTCCACGAAGCTGCCGCAGCACTGCTGGGAATGAGCTGGGCCAGGACACCCCCCCCCTTTCCCAGGAGGCCAGGCCAATTTTTTTACTCACTCTTATTCACTGCGACTCTGCCAAGAAGGTGCTCAGTATTCTACAAGCCCCACAAGAGTCCGTCTGCCCAGAGAGATGATTCAGGACAGCTTCTTGCATGGGCTGGCATAAACCCAAACTTTTCTGATTTAAGCCTATCTGTTTGGAAAGGGATTAAGCAAAAATAAGCAGCTGTTTTGCAGAATAACAATGCAAGCGCAGGATCTGGGCTCTTGCTTGGCTCAGCAAGAGCTTCCCGGGGAGACGGGTCCTAAATCACAGCAAGGGGAACCCATCGCGCTGGGAAGTCCTTCCCCAGCACCGGGGAGGCTGAGGCAGCCGTGGGAGGGGCACATTGCAAAGGGTTTGTTTGGGTTGTTTTGGTTGCCCCTGCTCCAAGTGGATTTTAGTGGAAGTATTTTACAACCCTTTAAAAAAATGAAAGCCAACCGCCACCACTAAAGCAGGTTTTTCATCCTGGGGAGGAGGACCCCCTCTCCCTGGCAGGGTGGGCAGAGGGGGTGGGAGAGCGGAGCCAGTTTAGGATACGGCTCTCCGGGATGCTATGGGAAGGACCTGCCGCTCCGAGATGGGTTCTCCCTTCAGAAAGGTCTGTGCAGTGGTACCCGAGCTCAAAGAAAGCCCTGGGTGAGGGGTGAATGACATTGTCATCCAGATTTAAAGCAGTTTGATGCAATTGTGGCACCTGGTTTTGCAGGGATTAAAGCAAACAAAGAGCAGTTCAGTGCTGGGTGGGTGTTCAGATACCCATGAACATCATCAGGGCAAGATGGGCTCCTTCATGTCAGCTGAGCAAAGGTAATGGCTGCAGCTGTCCTGAGCTCAGAGTGAGGTTATGCTAAACCCCATCACCCAAATGGGCCAAGGACACGCATGGTGTTAAATTTAGCTAAGTGGTGTTAAACCGTGAGGGCTTGCCTGTGCATCTGCATCTGAAGAGCATCTCCAAAAAGGGTTCCCAGAGCTCCAGGAGCTGAATTTATGTTGCCTGCTGAGAGCTGGGGTGCTTTTTGCTTGGGCTATTCCTGATTAAACTAACAGTGGAGCAGCATGAAACTACAAAGAAAAGAAACTGTTGCTGAAAAAGCTGGAAAATGCCACTTACTTCCCACTGAGCGTGAACAGGCGCCAAGACCTGAGCGATGGAAAAGCAGCATCTTTCTTTAAATAGCTCACTGTAATTGACAGTGCCTCAGTCTGCTCTGTATCGCTACTGGGAAAAGCTCGTGCCAATGCCAAACGATCACCTGTACGTGCATCTGTGGTATTTGAAGGCTGCAGCAAGGCAGAGCTTAAAGAATAAGAGCCCTTCAGAGGGGAAAATGTATTTTCAGATTGTCAGCTGCAGTCGCTCAAATCAATTATAACCTCACTCCACATATGGTGGCATTTTAATGAATTCCCCCTTCCTCCTGGGACCGCGCTCTAACCTAATTCACACCAGCAAAGGGTGTTTCTAACTCTGCCCCAGCCAGCTCCCCGGGCGCTCCCGCCTGACGTCAGCGGCAGCGGAGTGAGGTCCCAACACCATCCCAGGCCTCACTCTACACAGCCTCTGCTCCTGTTTGTGCTCCCAAAATGGGGCCAAGATGCTTCTCCTGCTGGCATCCACCACTGCTGGGTATGGGCTATGCAGACTCAGATCCTCGAGGAGTCAAGTTTTACTGGGGTATAAAAATTTGGGTAACTTGGAGCAGAAGACAGCACACGATGTCTCTCCTTTTCCACTTTTTTCCCCACTTGAAAATGTCAAAGAGTGAATAGTTACAAACAGCCATGTCTTCACAATGTGCTGCTCACAGGGCTGTCGTTTGGGGCTGGTTTGGGGTTTTTCTCTTCCAGTTTGGGGGATACAGCTATTTTGCAAAATGCGTCATCAGCATGGACAAGGATGCTGGTTTACCTCTTAAAAATACCTTCGGGTTCAATGGCCATGTCTCCAGCGAGCATAAAACAGCATCATGAGCTCTGCAGGCTGCAGAAACCTCCATGAGTCACATCAGCAACCAAAAGGCACTCAAGTCCTCCCCCAAAAACCGAAGGACCCTCTGCCATAGTCCTCTTGCTCTGAATTCATCAGCTGGCTTCTCCGGTAACACACTCAGCATGTCATCAGGAAGGAATCTGTGCTCTGTTTGATAATCGGAGATGAATCAGTACAGCAGCAAAATCCTCAGACCACAAAACATTTCAGCAGGTCTTTTAAGCCTCCTGCTCTCGTGTGTAAGCTGTCCAAGGACCCACTCATTCCCGGGCATCTCTGGCCTCACTCATAAATCAAAGCATTCCAGTCCTGGTTTCCTCTACACGTCCACGAACACTCACAGAGGTTTCTTCTTTAGCAAACTTAATCTGGGCAATTGTTCAAAAATGTTAAAATTACCTGCTCCTTTTATGACATGACAGCCTGTGGAGGCATAATTTAGCCCAGACCTGAAGACGTCTGTTTTAAGGTTAAAAAGTCCTCCAAGCCAAACTTTATCCAACAGCAGCAATGAAAAATCAACTTGCCCTGTGTTAATTTTGGTTCCTCTCATTAATGAAGCCATGCAGGATCACAGCCAGGGGAGTCCGGCTTTGCGTTATCCCAACTTCACATATTCAGTGCAAGATTTAATCTGTTTCATGGCAGCAGATCCTAAGCATTTAAAACGATCTGGTTGCTCACCTAACTTGATTCCCATTGCCACCACCTGCCCTTGCCCTCATGGAGTCCCCCCGACTCGAGTCTTGCGTGCCAGGAGGCCCTTGCAAGTTGTTCTCAAGGTCATGGTTCAGCCAAGGGCTTGGACAACAGGTTAATTCCACCAAGACCCATCTGTCTCTACCAGTGGCCATGCGTCACCACAAGGTCCTTTAAAAGCTGAAGTGAAAAGGTCTCTGGGAGGCCAAATCAATGGACACACACACTAGTTAAGAGAATACGTAGCCATGCTACTAATAGACAGTTTCTGTTGATAGCCGCCTACCCCGGAGATGTGCCCAGGAGCAACATCCCTGTGCAGGTCCTGCTCCCCTGAAACGCAAACCCTGCTTCACCCCTCAAAACACTCAAGATCGACAGTCAGGGCTGGAAATCTTGGCTGGGACTCTCACGGGGAGCCCCTCAAGATCCCCTGGCAGCAATGAGTCCAAAGGGAAGCAGGAACCAGCCCCACGTGCTGGGGCACACCGAGAACTCTGGGGGCTGACGTAGGCTTTTGGCTTGTTTAACCTGAACTTCTCTGCTCAAGCGGCTCTTCGCAGCCCCCAGGGAGCGACGTCCTCAAGTGCCATCAATGCACGGCGACATCTGCCATTTCACAGCTCCTTCCCATCACGGTATTTCCAGGGAACTCCAGTGCTCCCACGCAGGGCTGTTGCAAGGAGAGGGTCTGAACCAGGATGCTGCTCTGAAACAAATGCAGGGGGAGTAACTCCTCCCTACAGGGATAAAAAGGAAAGACCCATTAGTCCAGCCTGCAGAGACAGGTATTCATGTGCCGTCAGTGCAGCCAACGGGTTTTGCATTAACATCTCCCCTTTCTCAGGCTGACCCCAGAACAGCATGGGATCCGTATCGACCCCGGCACCTTGCTTGCTCAGAGACCCGGAGGCAAGTGTTCCAAAGGGACACAGTGACAACCACGGGGAGCAAACGACATTTTCCCAAACGTCTCGTAACATCCCCTCCCAAAATCTCATCCAGGCAGCACATCCTTCCCCAAGCTCGTGGCGCCAGTGAGCAGCAAAGGAGGCTCCCAGAGATGCGAGGAGCTGTAAGCCCCTCTGGTGCCCAGTGTCCTGCATGGCAGTGGCAGAAAGGAACCACTTGCCATCTGAGTGGGGCCCTACAGACAACCCCCCGATCCCCCGAGACGTGGGATCCTGGCACCCCGTCCACTGCCGGCAGCCTGCCCTGCACAAAATGCCTCAGATCTGCATCCAGCACAGCAGGAAAGCCCTCCGGGAGGATATTTCACACCATCCTACTGTTCTGGATTAGACTCCAGCTGCCTTCTGAGGTGTTTAAATTTACAGGTCTGAGAAGTGAGCCTTCCACCCAGGCAGGGGCTTGCTTAGACGAGGGACTGAGCAGAGAGCATTGGGTTTGCCGCCCCTCCGAAAACAGCCAAAGGCCCATTGCAGATGTGACTGCAGCCAGCGTCAATCAGAAAATGACCCCCTTGTTATCCACTGTCCTCCTTTGCACCCTGGATGCACCAAAACCACTTTGGAAATGCATACTGCCTGTGAAAAAATGCAATCCCAAACCAACATCCGTGTACCAGCCTCCCAGGAACCGAGGTGAGGCACCCTTTGCAATTAGTTCTGCCAGTGTTTCATTTAAGATTTTTCTGCCTCCCAGCAGGGAAATCCATCAGGAGTCAGTGTTACAGCCAGAAAACCTCACAGGCTTGCATGGGAACCCCCAAGTCCTGTACACAAAACAGCCATACGGGGGGAGGGCGGGGGTTCAGCACTTAAATATTTTCCATTAGTGAAATGGGAAAGAACAAGGATCTTTTCTCCCAGTCTATTCATTTTGTTAAGGTTAGGGTTACTTTCTTTCCCCTTACAGACACTGACTGCTGGAGGTGTCAGTCTTGCAGAGAAGAGATGCTGTTGGCACCTCTTTGCAGCACCCTGCGGCTCTCAGCGGGGAGCCAGGGAGACCCAGGGATGGGGACATCCTCAGGTCTTGGTGCCATTTTTCCAATACCATGGCAAACCAGCCCATGAAGGAAGAAACAGCCTTTCCACCCAAACCACGTCCACCTCTTCAACCAGTTTCTCCATTTCTCCCGATTTCCCCAATGACCTAAGTCAGAGATGTAACCTCGCCCTGCAAACCCAGCATCATTTTACCCCTGCCTGGGGGGTCCGTATCTACAGAAAGACAGGCACGTACCATCACCGGGCTCAGCCGGTGGCTGAGGAACAAGGGCAGCAGGCTGGGGAAGGCAGATTCACATCCAGCACTGAGACTCAAACAAAGCTCTGGCATCCACCCAGCACCAGCACCACCACCACGGGCTCCCATTGCAGCACCTTCTACCCAGCAGAACCTCTCTGGAGGTTTTTGACAGTAACATGCATTTCTAGCAGAGCCCAGCTGCCTGAAGGGAAAATTCCCAGGGAAAGGAGGATTTACAAAGGCCAAGAATGTAGGTAGCTCCAAAACCGGATTAGACATTTCTGTGGATGTCAGGAACGGCTAGAGTGAGTACAACTAATGATAACCATCTTGGCCGAGACAGAAACGAAGCGCTGCAGGACTCCCAGCAATATCCATCTGCTGGAGTCCAAGACAAGAGCCTCTCCCCCGCCGTCTCTGCACAGGACGTGTCTCTTCCACTGTCCCTTGAGGGAAGGTCCCGGTGGGACTCTGGCTTTGCCTTGGTCAAGAAGCTCTTGCGAAGAACAGAGAGCAGGGCGGGGAAGGGGCAGGCTGGGCAGGGGGAGCTGGGACAGGACAATGGAATATCCACATTATGTGCCTTTCCCTTTGAAATGTGTAGCCTGGGGGACTCAAAAGTTCAAAGCAAAGAGATAAATGTGCCTCCACACCCAGGTCTAGCGGCCTCGTTGGAAATCCCATGATTTCTAGCACAATCTCGCAACTATTCAGTCAGTACTCGCTCCCCACTTGTGATGCTTTAGCAGGGAAAGGGGGGCAGCATCCCCACCACCCCACAGCTGCCATGCAGTCACCAAGCTCGCCAGCTCTGGCCCTGAGGGACCACAGCCAGAACCGCAGAGCTTCGCAGGCATCTCCCCAAATTGCTCCCATGTGGGTGCCATGGCTCCAGCAGCCACCCGGAGCCCTAAGTGCTTCCAGGCTGGAGAAGCCCCGGCTGCTGCTTGGCGTCACTCACACTGGGGAATGGGAGCCAGCGTCTCCCTGCTGCCTGTGCAAGCACACCGCAGATGTCCCAAAGGGAACATTACAGCCTTCAGTTACCCAATTAAAAATGTGTTTGAGGGAATTTGATTACTCAGTTTGACAGAGGGAAGAAAACCCTCAGGGTCCTGGCAGCAGTGAGGATTTACGAGCTGGGGCTTTGCTTCAGGTCGCTCTGCCTGATCATGATATGTAGCAAAGGAGAAAAAAAAAAAACAAAACTGGGGAGCAATGGTGTCTGCATTCCTGCCGCTTGAATCAGACGTCTTTCTTGGCAGCTCCAGTCCCCCCTGGCTCCAGGGACTCAGGGAAGGTGCAGCAGTGGGCAGGATGAACTGGAGCAGGTCGTCTCTGACATCCTGCACCAAGGACTCCCTGTGAGTCACATCCTAAACCAGCTCCGCTCTCCAACCCCTCCTCCTCAGGCAGGAGGTGATCAGAGCTGTAAATGCTTCCCCATCACTTGCAAACACCTCCTAGGGATATGGTGAATGCTTTCTTCCCAGTTTGCTGAAGGGCAGGATCTGCCTTCCTTCCGATCCAGAGTAAACATAGGCCTGGCATTAACCCCGCTGTGCGGCTGGGATGCCTGCTCCTTGGGTACCCCCTGGCTTCCTCCCCTTCATCTCCCTGTCAAAGCATCACCCTCAGGTTGGGAAATGAGGGAAGACAAACCTCATAGCCGTCTGCCTTACTGCAGCATGTGAACAGCATCCAGAAACGCCTCCAGACAAGATGATTACTAACAAGGGATTTGGGATCACGTATATTTATGGCCACAGCAGTCACGGGGGACACGTGGCCACCAAACCCCAGCGCGGGCTCAGAGGAAGCCAGCCCGGGGCTGAGCATCTCCCTTTGGGCCCTGGAGCATCCTCTTGCTCACCTCCTCACCTGCGTCAGGCCACGGTCAAGGACAAGATGCCAAGTTAACTGCGCTCCCACCTTGTTCCTCGCTTGCCTTCGTGCATAGCACCAAAGTCTCTGGTGTTTCTCTTTAAGGCAATATTAAAATGAAAGGAGAAAAGTTATAAGTTATTTCAAAGGTCTTTGCTTCAAAAACATTCAAACCAAATTTACGCACCAAAGCCATAAATGTTCCTTTTATTGCACACACAAAATAACCCTCTGCAATATGATTCCTCTAAATTTATGGTTCCTCCAGAGCTACTAATTCAGCCCAGGTCTTTTCTTCTTTTTTTTTTTTTCTTTTTCCACCTTAAGTCAAATAATTCATAAATACTTCTCACTGGAGTGTACTTTATGAGCATTATTATGATCACTTGAATGTGGAAATGCCTGTGAAGTTATTACAATAGTTTTAATACACCACAGACTCCCCAGCGGTATGGATAGCAAGGTACAAAGCAACTTCATCACACGCTGGAGGGAAGAGCTCTCCTGAGAGGCCGTTTATTTGGCCAGGTCATAAGGATCCTGTAGCCCATACATGTCTCTGAATTGAGTCAATGACAATGTCTGGGGCAAGTTTCAGTTTTCCACACTCCAGCTGAGGAGGGTTATAAGCATCACTGGCCACAGCGAGACGTGGCTTAGGTCCATGGGTCTCCATAGAATTTTCAGACCCAAACCCAGAAAAAAGACCCCAAAAAAAGAAAAAAAAAAAAAGAAAAAAAGAAGAAGAAAAGAAGAAAAAAAAGAAAAAAAAAGAAAAAAAAAAAGGCCAGAGGTGCATCAGCAGGGCCATCATAAACACATTTAGAAGAGCAGGTAACTAACTTACTTGGAGTCCCCAGGCACGCAGGGAGTTACAGATAAGCCAAATTGCCCTCGTCAGAAAGCAGACCCTTTTTTCTGTCATCCTTGTACACATCACAGGATGGCACGCCGTTGAAAGTCAGAAATAAAGAGTCATAAGGCTGTATCCCCAAAAAGATAGAGTTGAAAACCACTGGGTTCTTTAATGGAAAGAGAAAGAATAGTACAGCTATTAAACTACACCTAGATGGGAATAGGAACTCACCAAAATAAAACATATTTTCCAGGATCTCTGAGCCATACAGGGCCTTTCCTCAGGGTATCTCAAGAAAGGGGCTTTGCACATGCTTCTGGATTCTGCATTTCTCCTCCTCATTCTCCCATGTAAAATGGATCACTGGGGGCAACCATGGCCCCGAGACTGTTAAGCCAAAAATCAGTGGGAGCATGTTTGAATTCCCTGAGAGGTGCTGTAGGACGACAACCCCTCCAGCACCCAAAACCTGCTGCCCCATGACCTTCCCCAAGACCACCCAGAAAGAGCTGCAAAAAGAGCCCACAGCGCTGCTCCCCAGGAAATCAGTCTTTTTCTCTTGTAAAGAACTCCTACAGTAATTGCCTTCATATCTCAAAGGTGTCTTACAGCCACAGAGGTGCAAATATTTATCCATACTTGGAATTGCAGAGTGAAGCCTAAGTAAGTGTTCCCAGACACTTCAGCAGTTGTTGTTTTAAGACCTGAACCATAGACACCTGGCTGGAATTAATCAGCAGATGTGAACAGGGAGGCAGAGCAAAGCCCTTATTAACCCTTCACACCTCAATGCCAAGGTCACAGGGTGTTTCACCAGGGCAGCCTGTACCTAGACGTCAGCTGTCAACAGCCTGGGAATCCCAAAGCAAGAAATGTCCTCCACTGATCAGGGCATGAACTGGTAGCAAAATTTATCATGCTCCTGTCACCGCTTGAAGACTTGCTGTGCTGAGGCGCTCACTTGTGAATAGCAGCGATAATAAATGTGCATTACTAGATAATAAAACACAAGAGCAAACCACCTTCTGTATGGGCTCTGTCTAAAATCAATAGGAGTTTAAACATCTCTTTTGGGGAAAGCATTCACTTTACACCAGGTGGTTTCAAGTAGTTCACATCATCAACAGCTCCCCAACAAAACCAAAAATCCAAGCCCTTCCAAAGTGATCTAGCACAGACCTGGGAAACACCCACAGCCTCTCCCATACCAGCTCCTCTCCAGCGCACTGGCTGATCCCTCTCCCATGGTAGGTAACCGAGCCACATTGTCCCAATCTCAAGCCTCCAAAAAATACACAGCATTAGTGACTTCTCCAAAGCCACTGTCCTGGGAGGGTCAGGACAAGGCCATGCCCCCGTGACGCCAGCCAGGGTGAATTCCCTGGTACCCCCTATCCAAACGCTTTCACTCTCATCAGTTCCTTTCCAGGAAGGGACAAAAGTCAACGAAGCTAAGGACAAACATTGGCACAATGTTCCTTCTGCCCTACACAGGGGAAGGAATTGGCCCCCGATAAAATGCAAGCTGAAATTAGAAGGCAGCTCCTCAATGGCTTTGGCATTGGGTACCAGGACAAGCCCAGCTACACCTGGCTTAACACAGAGCTAGAGCAGAGGGAGGTCCCGGGTAGGACCCACAAACCATAACTGAACAGAAGACCCCTCCTTCACGGTGGAACAGGCTGTGCTTTTACATCCAGCTAAACCTCCCAGCGAGACACCCAAGACACGGCACTATGGCATTTATCTTAATGCTAACCCATACAGACCTCAGGTGGGGACGTGGCTGGCGTTGACGGACTACATCAAGATGAAAAGTAAGACAACCTCTGCCCTGTTCTGCCGCCCCCTTTCATTGGGAGACGGCTGGTGGTGGAGACCTCGCCTG
Organism: Sagittarius serpentarius; assembly: GCA_034782735.1. Taxonomy (NCBI): domain Eukaryota; kingdom Metazoa; phylum Chordata; class Aves; order Accipitriformes; family Sagittariidae; genus Sagittarius; species Sagittarius serpentarius. Next base: position 38,941,913 of record JAVKLA010000090.1, read on the forward strand.
CTTTGAAGTGGAGATGGATCCAAGAGCCAGGCAGGTGCAAAACCTTCCTCGGCAGACAACATGCCACAGAGCTCACCCTGCAAATCCATCATTTGCAGCTTCTTCGAGGTGGGAGACATTTCTAAGCAGATTATAAAACTCTGCATGAACCCCACCAGCCAATCCATTTGAATCATCTTCCGACCTCCCCAAAAGGCATGAGAGAGAAGATCTGTTTTCTCTGCCGCTGACCCATGACATCCCTCTGCTGCTAAGCAATTCTGATTGTGGAACTTAATGCAGAACAAAAAAAAACCAACAAAAACCAACCTTAGATTTTGAAGCAGAGGAGAAAAGCCTTCCTGGATCTGTCACTGCAGATACGAGCCCATCACCAGCTACAGAAAGCTGCATTCTTGACTGATGTTGGTTTTCATGGCCCATTTGCTTTTTCGCTTCGATTTCCCCTCCTTGAAAACTCCAGGAACTGGCAAACTGTAGAGACTGGTTTTTGTAGGTTTGCTGGTAGGCTGGGAGCTGTTTCATACAGAGGACAAGAATGGGGCAGGAGGAGGCTGGGAGGAGGATGCAGAGGACCAAAGGAAAGGGAGAAGCAGAGGAGCAAGGGCACTGTAAGGAGAGGGAAGGTCAGAGTTTGAATGCAAGGGAGGATTTGGAGAGAAATTAATGAGAACAAGGGGCTGAGTTGAAAAGAGGAAGTGGGTGGGATGGAGAAAGGGTCAGTCTCAGCCATCCATCTCCCTTTTTCCCCCCTGCACCTGAGCAGGATCAGGCCTTTCTTCTCTTCTCATTCAGTGCTGAGATGGAAACAGCTTGGACTTCCAGTTCATCTACAGAGCAGGTCTAAAAAACAGCCTCACTCGTTCACAGCTCAGCCAGCAGCAGAGTCCAACACCTGCTCCCTGGAGAGGCAGCAGATGCCAAATGACCCCGTAAACAGGAGTCAAGGGACAAGGTCCTCGCACAGACTGCCCCACCAGGCCAGGCCAAGGGCACAGTTTCCCGCATAGCTTCTCTTGAACAGTGACCATAAGAGGATGCCCAGAGACACGTAAGAACAAGACAAACATACATGATACTGCTCCGAGTCCTCTCCCGGTCTCCAGCTGTTTCCAACTCAGAGGAACTCTTGAGCCAGATGTACTTAGTAACCCCTCAGCAATTTCTCCTACATGCAATTGCCCAGCCTCCTCTTAAACCCATATAAACTTTTAGCATCCACAGGCTCCTTTGACAACAGGGTCACGGGGCAAGATCCAGCGCTGTCTGTTGACGCCGGTCCCGCCAGCTCTGGAGGACTCCCCTGCCTGCCGGTGAGGTCAGACAGCATCACATCCTCTGTGCTTCAGACCACGCAACCTTTGAGCAGCTGCCCAGACCATTAGACGCTGCCTCCCTCCCCAGCCAGGCACTGGGAAATGAACAAAGACCACAAGAGCCGGCCTCATCCTAGAGAAGCTAAAAAAACCAAGGAACTTCCAAAATCTGCATCCTGCTGCACTTGAACAAAGAAAGTCCCACCCGGCCAAGCAGGTGTGAAGGCAGCCAAGGACCAGGATGCTTTTCACCACAGCTACTTCGACACTAAACAATCCACTCCCCGAGCCAGGGCCAGCCCCGGTTCAGCAAAGAAAAAGAAAAAAAAAGCAGGTCACTGGACAGCACTGTTTACGCCTTTCTGCGTGTTTTCGTACCCAGGGAAGTCAGGCAATCAGGGGAGGGAGGAATTGCTGCTGATCACCAGGGAGGAGGGTGTGGGTGAAATTTTCCTGTTTATGAGATGTAAACAAGCCCTGCAGAGCGGGTCAGGCCATACGATGCCCTCTTATCACGAGCCATTTCGTTTGGCATAAACATCAGCCCCCAGGTCAGGGCCATAATCTCTCCCAGATGCTTCTGTCCACGGGCCTGATCTGAGGCTTCAAACCTCAAGTGGGGTATGAAATAATCCCCACCCACTGCCTTCTTTCTCTAGCACCTATTTTCTACCCCAAAACATATTTCCCTGGTGCAGGAGGCTGGAGAATGGTTCCTACAGGAGGTGGCCGTGGCTCTCCTCCACACGCCGTCGGGGCCATCGCGGCGAGTGCAGAGGTGCCGTACGGCGCGGCAGGCGATGAGGCTTTACCCTGATGCGGAGCCTGGGAAGGGAAGGCTGGGCCCGGGGCTGCCACCCTGAAGAGCTTATTGGGAGGCAGCCACAAGCCCTCAGCCTGTCAGGGAGTTTAACCTGACCTGTCAGTCAAGGTCTCCATTTCCAAGGCTCCAGCCCCATCACAAATGAACTTGTCTCACAAAGCCCAGTCCAACGTGATTGAGTGTTTATACAGGACTAATGATCACCTCCACCCCCAAGGATGTCGTGGATCGCTCGGGCACTGAGGTCCAGGCACGCGTGCCGTTTCTTTTGCCGTGTGCAGGCTTGCAAAGAGCTGCAGCCCTAATTCTGCCCCACTGCAAGGAGCAGCCCGGCGTGCTTTGGGCTATGCTTCTTCACACAGGGAACCTGCATGTGGCAGGTACCACAGGTGCCTCTCCGGAGGGGATGGCTGGTCCAGCAGCGAGGTTCTTGGCTCCTGCGCAAGGGCCACACGCCATCCTCCTAGCCCAGCTCTCCGCAGGACTGCCCACCAGATCAGCGAGCAACCGCAGGATGTTTGCCTTCTTGGTTTGGCCATGCAAACCATCCCCTGAGAAAGAAAAGCACCATTTTCTCATTTAAGTGCCATGAATATACCAGGATTTGAGTAGGAAAACGCCGGCCTTTCTTTATGCTACACCACAAATGTCCAGTGCAACTCTCTCCACCTCTCCGAGGAGCCCTGGCTCGGCTGGATTTGCCTCCCTGAGCCTCTCTGGAGAGGCTCAATAGCCACAAAAAGCGGCAGGGCCCATCAGCAAATGGCTTGCAATGCTGGTTTGGGCCATGCATTCCTGACAGCTGCCCCTGCCCACGCAAGGGCTCCTTCCAGCCAAATCCTCGGGGCCCCATAACCTGGCAGCCTCCTCAGAGCAGACATGCGTTACCCCCATCCCACACAGCCCTGGGCCATGCTCCGCCACAGGATGGGGAACCTGTGGCCGGGGAGGAACCGGCCTCCCCGCTCTCCCCCTGTACATCCCTGCTGCCGTGGTCAGAGCCTGGTGGGAGCCAGGGGTGACAATTGCCCACATATCCCCAGCTTGGCCCCAGCAATGTCGGTCAAGACGTCAGCTTCATAGGAGAGGAGAAAAGGTGCTGCCAGCGTGGGCTCAGCTGGGAATTGTGATGCCTTTGGTTTCCAGAAACATCTGGGCACTTACCTCCCTTTTCCCTTGGGAGACGCATACCTTTATCAATGCAGCTGGTGCCCACCTAAATGGATTCTTCCTTGTCCACACTGCTCTCCTTACGCCCTGGGCAGCTCCTGGGATTCACGCTCACTCATGCCTCTGGATTTCATGCAGATCTGGGCTTTGCAAGAGCACGCAGCAGCACCAATATCCTGCAAAAACCAGAGCACAGGAGTTAAGAGGAGAGGCAGAGGCTCCTGCTGCTGCAGAGCCTGCACCCAATGTGCTCTGGTCCACCACAGGTACCGGCCCTTTGAACCAAATCCTTAGCAGTACCTGGTCTCCCCACACCTGAAAAGCCCTGAGACAAAGGGCCTGATGCTACAGGGATGGGCAGAGATCCTCAGGGCAGCGGGAGGTGTGTCACAGCACACTGACTTATTTCACGCCGCTGCCCAAACAGGCTTTCGCTGGTGACGACTTTCAGTGCTGCTGCCCCCGGACCGGGAACTGCAGCCGTTGTCCATAAAAACCTCAACTGCAGAAGATAAACCTCCCAAGAAGACCGGGAAGACACTGCAAGGAGAGGGGGTAGGGGTTTCCACATGTTTATTCCGCGGTCTCCCGCTCTGCCAAGACTGAGCTGAGCTCAATAGCGTCAAGCGCAGAGTACGGCCATGCACATGTCGAGATTGAGCTGTGCTACACACGTCCAAGCCCGCCCCACGCCCAAGCAAAGGAGAACACAGATCTACAACGACTACTGTCATTCAAGAGGAATGAGTCTGATCCAATCCCACATTTCAAAGACCTACCAGATCCCAATGCCATCCCTCCTTCCCCAGCTCCTCTTCTTGGATTCCTAGAGGTGAAGCCTAGACCTGTGCAAATAGCTGCTCTATCCTTTAAAGATCAAATTAAAAAATGAGGAAGAGGAAAATTTTCTCTCTTTAGATCAACCCATAATGAAACCTTCCTATTTGTCACAGAAAAACTTTTTTTTTTTCCTTAAGTAAAGACAATGAAAACATTTTGTTCTCCCCAAAATAAAGTTTCTCTGTTTTCAAATGCATGTTTGAAGGCACTTGCGGTCCCCCGCTTTTTTAATTAAAGGCAGGCAAATTTCAAATGGAAAATGTCACAGTATAATAAAAAGTTAAAGCATTTAATTTCAAGCATATCTTAAACAAAGCCTGCAGTTTTTCATCCCCAGAACAGTCTTTTTTTTTTTTCAAACTTTGCTTCAAGTTGTAAATAATTTCAAAGGAACCAAAATAACTTTTATTTTCCCTACAAACGTTTCATCTTAATTTCAGCCAGGCTAGCTTAAAGTGATTAGAGCCAGACTCTTCTCAGTGGTGCCCAGTAAACGGGCAAGAGGCAAGGGCCATGAGTTGAAATTCAGGAATTGCCTTTAAACAGAAGAGGTTTGGGTTTTGTTTTTTGGTTTTTTTTACTGTGAGGGTGGTCAAATGCTGGAGCAGGTTGTGCAGAGTGGTTGTGGAGTCTCCACCCTTGGAGATAATCAAAACCCGACTGGACAGAGCCTTCAGCAACCCCCTCTGGCTGCTCCTGCTTTCAGCGGGGGGGTTGGATTAGATGATCTCCGGAGGTGCCTTCCAGCCTCAGCCATCTTCATTATGTGCGATTTTATCACCAACTCAAAAAGGAAGCACCCAGGCCCTGTGCCCTCCTCCCTGGGGATTCCCAGGGATACACCAGCCCGGTTAAACCACCACGAGCTGCAGTATCACCAGCCCTGCCGAGTCAAGAGTCACACAGAGCTTCGTGGTATTTTCAAGCTCCGGTTCCTGGGATTTTTTGCAATTGAGTGTTTAAAGTAAAATGCACAGTTCTTACCATCAGAAACGAAGAGAAAACCTGTAACCTCTGCCTTGACCTGTGTAAGGGGGGAAAAACAGAAGGCAGGTTTGTAAAAGAGAAAACCGCAGCCATTTAAAAGGAGCCATGCCGTGAGCAGCCAGTCTGACCAAGCCGGATTTCTGCAGACCTCACACCTCCTGCTCGGATCCTCCGGTGTCCGGTAAGGTGCAAACCCTGAAAAGCTTCTCCCAGAGTTGGGTATTCAAAATGTGCTGTGCCTATGTGGATTCTCTGGAGTTTAGTAAGAGGTTTAGCTCATGCTGGAGCATTGCACCCATTAAGGTGCCCATTCCTTTCCTGGCCATCTCGTTAGACCTCGATAGCCCCCCGAGCTTGAGCCCACTGTCAGCTTGCACTGAAACTAGCCACCAGCATTTGCTGGGCACCGTCAGCTGTGTCACCACCATATAACAGGCTTAATAAAAACGCCAGTGACTTTGGGAAAATCTGGGAAATGCCTAAGCTTGTCAAAAACGAGTGGAAAGAAGAGTAAACAGTCCGTAGCTATTTCTCATTTGGGCTTTTGGAGAGCATCGAGATCTGTTGTTATCTCCACCTAAAGACTTCTGATGGGGTCAGGAAACAGGAGTGTGAATGGAGGAAGATGAGCGTATGGAAATCTCAGACCCCGTTCATCCCCCGGACCTCCCTTTCTGGGATGCTCTGCCAGATGCAAACATCTTAACGTCTTGGCCATTAAGACAGACGCCCTAAGTTTCGACCAGACTCCTAGAAACCACACAGACATGCATGCAAACCTCGCAAATGTGCACGCACCTGAACAAGCCACAGCCCTGCGGCGAGCTCTCAGCTCCAGCAGCCTGTCCCGTGCAGAGTTTGGGGAGGGTTTGAGTTTAGCTGCCAGTAAAGGCCCACATCCCCAGTTTGCCCCGTGAGCATCTTTATCCCTTTCCTTTGCAACCAAGGTTCTGGTCCAGAGGCAGGACCTTTTTCCATATTGGCTTTTGGAAAAAGCATCTCAGCCCATCTTTAAAGAGCCATTGGACTTACTCAGGCTGGGACCAAACTTACCGTTTCTGCTTTCCCCTTGGAGAAAGCCAGGGGGACACCTCCCGGGCCCAGCCCCAGCCACCTCCCGGTGCAAAGGGACTTCTCCAGCCCCTTCCGTGCACCTCCCGCCGCAGCCAGCAGCCGATTTCCCGCAGGCTGGCGGGGATTCACCGCCCTCCCGTGGCAGACTCCAAAAGAGGTTCCTGCCTTTGACTTCCACCAGCGTACACGGAACAGCTGGATTGGCTGTCATAATTATACCGTCAGCACTTTTGAACAAGCCAATCATTTCTATCACAGGTTCATACAGGTAGGAAAGTAATCTAGCGGCTCTGGGTTGCTGTTGACCCGCAGGATTGCACAAAGTCCCCATCAGCACAAGTTCTCACTGCCTAAAAATGAGCATCAGATTCGGGGAAATAAGGGGAAGCTGTTCACACGACAGTCAGCGTCTTTCCAAAGTGACATACCGTCCTTTTCTCCCCCTCATGTGAGTATCTGGCTCACAGATTGAAAAAATGTGCTATCAAGTGACATAAAAACACGCTATTCCAGGTGAGAGAAGCGTGTGGAGATATAAGACAGACTGGAACAGAGTAAAAATAGCTGCTTGGGAAAACACACAGCACCAGGAAGGACCTGATCCTGCACAACCCATTCCCTTGCCTTGCTATTGCCTCCTCCAAACTGGCAGGACGCTGCAGGAGTTGGGCTCAGCACAGGAGAATTCCCGGAGGAATTGCAGCACTGGAAAATCAGCTTGGTGCAGTGTTCACTTTATACATCCCAGCATACCTACAGAAAATGAAGTCCCAACAAAACCATTTGGCCTGGCAAGCAGAGATGGGCTAACTCAGCCCATCGGTATGTGCTCAATGAAATACCTTCGCGACCAGACTGACGGGGTTTGGAAAAAGTACACTTGCTCCAAGTCCTGGGACTGCAGTCAGTAGATGGCATTCATACGCTATCGTATGCGTACGTATGCTATCATGTGCTACCAGGCTTAAACTGCCTTAGAAAACTCGAGAACATTTTTCATGTAAGAATGAAGGTAAAAGGCAAATGTTCACCTTAGCTGGAGATGAGCCTGCAGACTTTGACAATTAACTTTGGAGCTATCAAGTGTTACAGATTTCCTGGCATCTCTTTCTGTCCCCATGGATCCGCTGTCTGCTTCTAATATAGAAATATATAAAATACATAAAGAAATATAATGCATCCCTAAAGCATCCATAAGTATCTTCTGTATCCTGGACTACAGGGATGCCCAAAACGTGAGATGTGAGTGAGGAATACCCCACCATCCCTCTTAGGTCTGACCCAGGATATACCAGGCTGACCACGCATGTGGCTAGCAGCTGCCGGCATTTGGCTAGTGCTGATGTGTGTCGCTTTCTTTACAGTGACAGCCACTGGATTGAGGAAATACTGTCCTCAGCACCTCATCCCGCAGGAGCCGCTCATCCTAAGAGAACAAGAATGTCCACATGGAGCTATGCCTCTTGGGTTTGTAAGGGCTGGAAACCAGCCGTCTCCCTGCTGAGGTACCACAGGTCCCCGTTCCCAATACGTGGGACACGCGAGCACTCAGCAGGGACACAGGGTTACAGGGGAAGGATGGAATGGGTGAAGCGATGGGAGAGGCACGGTGTGTCCTAGGTGGGCAGGCAGGGAGCGTGCCAGAGCAGAGCCTTGTGAGACTGTGGCTTTACCTGCAGCACAGCTCATCAGCTCCTCTGAGCCTGCAGGCCACGGCTGGCACCGCTGGAGAGCCCCAGCACCATCCTGAGACTGCATGAGAGGACTGGATGAGAGCCAGGACCAAGACAGGGCTCCTCGTCTTGCTGTAACAGAAAAAGAGGTGCAACAGGTAGACTCCTGCTTCCACCACACAGCATTCATCCCCATCCATCTCCCCACCGTGCCCTGATCTCCAGATCACCACAACCCCTCTGCCGACGGAACAGCCCTGAAAAAAATCAAATGGTCGTTAGCAGATGGTAACAGCAAAATCCCAGGGCAGCAGGCACAGGCAGACTTCACAGTCCTGCTCTAGCAGTTGATATAATAAAAGAGATGTCCTCTCTCAGACCATTTCTGCTAAGACTCAGAAGACAAACCCTTACACTTCCTTCACTGGGGGGGGGGGGGCACTACTAAAGCTAGAGCTACGCTGTCTGCAAGATGCAAACATGGGGGGGATTTTTGACAGCAGACATCATCAAACTAACCCTGCCTCTACCAGCAGCTGGGTTGAGGCTTTGGCCCAAGCTGGAGGGAAGGTTGTTTGCTGAAGTCAGAAACCAGAAGGCAGGGATGTAAACCCAACTCTGGAGCAGGTGAAAATCACTGCTTCTTCATTCACTTTTATATTTGCAAAGGAACCAGCAAAGGTCTCGGGCTCTAATGCAGTTACACATCCTGGAAGCAAGGAACAGGCATTGATTCCCCAGCATCCCCCATCGTCCTTGGATGACCGTCTGTCGGGTCTGTCTGTAGAGTCCCTGGCACCAGAACCGAGACCAGTGCCTGAGGTTTAGGTACAAATCAGCTTTGCATGTGCAAGGCAAGATGGACCATTAAATCCTGCATCCTACCACACACTGAGGCCACCTTTTATTTTATCAGTGAATGATGCACTGTATTAAAAAGCCCTCCCCTTCCCAGCTCCCACACCTCCTCTAGGACCAGATCCTGCTGGATGACGGGCATCCCTCGCTCCCACAGAAAGCAGCAAGGAGAGGGTGTGCTTAGCCCCTGGCAGCATCATTCATCCGGAGGAAGAGTGCAGGGAGATATTTGGTACCTCACAGCCAATTGGAGGAAAGGCGACACTGAAAGGGGGTTGCTTTCAGCTCCTCTCTCCACCCATCCTCCATAACACCCCCCTCCCTGTCACCACCACCACCACCGCCATCCTCCTCACACACAAAAGCAGTGCAATTAGCTGACTTAAGAGAGCTGAGGCTTAGCCAGCTGCAAGCGGAAAATAATAATAAAATACCTTGGAGGGGAGGGAGGCAGCAGAGGAAGCAGCAGCCATGGAAGAATACAAATAACTGCCCTCGATTCCTTCCCCGCTCCCCCCCCCCAAATCCAAATCACAAAGCAACGACTGCTGTAAGAAAGGCCGACCTAGATGCATCCCCACAGTCCTCCGCTGAGAAAGCCGCACGCATCTGCATCCGGATCCAGGCGCTGGACCTCCTGAGCAGCCCGTCTCCGTCAGGAGGAATGCCTAGCTGGGATACAGGCAGGATCTTCTTTGTTCCTCATTAGCCACAAGCATCGGTGAGTACAGCGTCATCTGGGCTTCCATACTGCTGGCAATGTTTGATATTAAGAAACATCAGACTCCAGCCTGGGATTTGCTTCAGTATCTTTCCTTTCTCTTCCTCCCTCCATGATGCCTTCAGGGTTCGCAGAAAGCAGATGACAGCGATGGGGAGGAGGGAGGGAAGGTGGGGGCTCTCTGAGCCCCAAGGTATCTCCTTTGCCTGCATGTAGGGAAATCAAAAATGGAGACATGTGTGACCGTGTCATGGGCATCGCATGCAGCCAGGCGTGGGGGTGAAGACAGAATATATAATGCGCGTGCTGGGAGGAAAGGCTGCGAGACACCGGGCAGGGAGAGAGCCCTGCAACGCTCACAGCCAGCTCTTTGCTCTGATTCCTATCTCTGCCAGCGCCTGTAATAAAGACGGGTGCTGGATTTACTCAGGCCTCTATGTAGCTTCATTCCTTTAAAGCAGATAGACATACGCAGACAGATTTATGTCCCTCCAGATCGTCACCAGCAACACCCTCTGTAAATACAAGCCTCCAAAGGAAGCAGAAGCAGCACTGGCTCTCTAGAAGAGCCTTATAGCAATGCGTCAGACTCTGCTAGATGCTGATTTCTCTGACATCAGGAGACAGAGTAGCCCCATCCACTTGGGAAATCACCCCAGGCCCCTTATCCTAAAAAAATAATGTTACTATCCAGCCAGGGCCTGGGTACATTTACAGGCTGAGCTCAGGAAGAACATACAAAACTGTCCTGCAGCGGATGGGTTAATGCACATGCCCAACATATGAGCTGATTTCACTTGAACATGTTCTATGTAAGATAAGGCCTGACCCTGTCCCCTCCAGGCCCAGGTGCTGCCAAGCTCAGCTGCAGCAGCATCCAGCTGAGAGCAGCGTATCTGTTCTCTCCGACCAGAGCTGGTCCTGCAAGGACGGGTCCTGAGCCCTCAGCCGGACTTTTTAGGCGTTGTAGGTGCAGTCCCTGGGAAATAGGTACAAAGGTCTGATTTTTGCTGGCTGGCAGCGTAGGAACCTTCCAGTAAAGGCAAACAATACATATGGTCCTAAGGGCACCTCGCACTGCTGTGGTGCTAGTAAGAGTGAAAACAAGGCTTGCTGGGTTTGAACTTCTCCTGTTCATACCAGTGCAGGAGAAAGCCCAAACTGGGAACAGCACACCCACCTTGCCTCCATTTGAGCTGCTCCAGTTTTTTGGCATCTGCTTTGGTTTACCTGGGAGCAAGGCAGAGATGTGAATTCTTCAGGGGGGTGGAAGGACATTTAACATCCCTGTGAAGGCCTCCTCGCCCTCCTCCGTTTCTCTCTGGGTGTGGGGACAAGTATGTGGATGGAGCACAGACCAGGCAGCAGTAGTCAGGAATTTCTCTGCAAAATCAAAGCCATTAACTTCTGCCTAGGCCAGCAAAATGAAACTGGTGCTACTGCCAAACCAACCTGAAACCAGCCTGGGAGGAGCTCTTTCTTCTCTTCCCCTTCAGCCACACTTCATTTCCCTCAGCGGAGGAGCCTGTTTATATTGAGATTAGTATTGGAAGAGAAGTAGCAAGGGAAAAACAGGTGGATATCAGCCCAGATAGTGTTGATCCTTAGGGAGAAGAGCTAAGGTCACAACAGAGCAGAGATATACCTATTGCTTTGACCCAGGGCCAACCTCACCTCCTCTTTCTTGTCCAAAGCGTGTCAAGTAGCCACAAAACGCCATGTCCTTGCCTTGTTGCTTTTGCAAAACAGGCAGCTATCACACTGCTTCTCTGTGGAGCATGGTATCAGTTCAGGTTAAATGCTCCCCGGTCGTGATGCTCAATGCCAACCTCTCTGCCTTCCACCTTCCAGCCTGAGCCCTTCCTCGAGGGAGCTGCTGTGCAGCCAGCCCCTCTCTGAGCACGATGGGAACCACAGAAGCCACTCTGCGGATGGAAAACGTGGACGTGAAGGAAGAGTGGCAAGATGAGGACTTCCCCAGGTTTGTTCCCAGAAAAAAAAGCCAGTGAGAATTTTATTTCTTCCTGTAAGAAACCAGTAGGGCATGGAGCATGCAGGTCCCTCCCACCAGCCCCGGGGGCAACGGGAGTCTTAACTCCAACAGAGCGATTCTGGCCAGAGAACAGAACTTTTGTACTAAGGCTGCTGTGAATGCTTAAAAATTTGGGGGAGGCTGCTGGCAACCCTCTGTGAGCATGCCAAGGAGAGGGTAAGGAGCTGGGTGCGAAGGAGAGGGAGATTAGCATGGATGGATGGATGCATATAGGGATGGATGGATGGACGGACAGATGGATGGATGGACGGACTCCTTCCCAGTCTCTGAATCAAGCAGCGTCTCCCCAAACAGAGCCACACTGCTTTGCCAGGAATTTGCCATAGGAAGCGGAGCCATTGGGATGCAATGACCGCTGGCATTGACATGCAGAAACTGAACGGTGGCAAACCTTGTGAGAAAGGATGCGTGTGTGACGGGGAGATGCCAAACTGGCAGATTTCACCTTCACAGACACTTTATTAACTGCACAGAGTGCCCCAAAAAAACCCATAAGCTCAGTGTGCGCTGACCTCCCTGCAGCCACCCAAAGGGTGCACCCACCCCCATCCCCACCCCAGCATTGCCCCACACATCCAGCACTAAAGCCCACGGCCCAGCTCACTGGGGCACACACAGCACGGCCAACGCCAAGCCTTGCTGCAGCTGGGGTCCGGGCTGCTGAGGGGCTTCTCAGGCCTGTCTCACCCTGTCCCAGCTGCAGCTGAGTTCTGCCGGGCAGCCCACAGAGCCCCTGTATTCCCAGACAGTGGCGCAGTGTGCTGGGTGGGCGGGCGTGCACAGCCCCTGCCGTGCCAGAAAGGGTCTCCTGTTTCCCTCGGCACCGGCAGATGAGCTTAGCTCTGTTTACCCCGAGGTCCAGCTGCACGGCTCATCTAAGCACCTCTGTCAGCCCAGCACCCGGCTCACAGGACACGACTTGTCCTTCCGCTGGCCCCAGAGGTGGGCTCAGCCAAGCCCTTGGGTTTCTAGGATAGATTTTTTTCTTTCCTCTGAGAGCAGAGCAGGGCAGAGCTTTGGGCTGATAGACCTCTGCCCACCTAAGGCTCCCCCAGAGTGCTGTGCTGACAAGCTTTTAAATTAGTAGAAAGGAAAGCGAGGTATAGAGAGGAAAGCGAGGTACAGAGAGGAAAGCATTGACCCAAGGCTCCCTAGAAAATCTGGGGACAAAGCTGGACTAGCACTTGGACACCTATGCACTAACCCACACCATCACGTTGGAGCAGGAGTTGCCAGGCTCTGTTTCACGCTTGCCAAGCAAGCAGCAAACTTACCCCAGCCATGGCCAAGCCTTCAAGGGGCATGGCTTCTGCAGAGCCCTAACACAGGCATCACCACTCCCGCCCAGCAAACAAAGGACAGGGAGAAGCAAAGGCATGTGACCATGGCTGGGTGGCAAGCCAGTGGCAGGGATGACGCCAGAGCCCTACAAAGGAGCTCCCCAGCCTCCTGATAGACTGCTGCTGAAGGATTAAATCAGGAATGATGCTAGCGAAATAGAGCCCAAACAGCCACTAGGCAAATGAGTGAATGCTAGCTGTGTTTAACTGGCATTAAAAATAAATAAATAATAATTTTCAAGACACTTCTCCTAGAAGCATTAAAATAATAGGGCAGAAGCTGCTGCATGTGGGACAGTAGCTCTCTAGCTGATGATTTGCTGCATAGCTATTTTTGCTTAGCTGTGATTAACCAATCCTGCCACAAAAAAAAAAAAAAAAAAAAAAAAAAACAAACGTATCCTAGAGAAAGATCTGGGCTGGGGAAATGGAATTCAGATGCTCATTAAGGACGCAAGGCAACATTCCCATCCCTCCCCGAGAAGCTAATCTGCAGAACAAGCTCCTGCCTTGCAAGCTGCAAAGGTGCAATGCCAAGGCACTGAGCGAGCAGCAAGGAAGCGGAGAGGAAAGGGTCCCCCCTCCTGCTGCTCCCTGAAGGTTTAGCCTCCTGTGGACAGTGTCTCTCAGCTGTTGGTGCAAGTGCTGTCCTGCAACGATGCTGTAGCGGTGCCGCGGGGCGGATGCAGGAGCATGCTCACTCCATCACGAATCCATCGGATCATGGTCGGTGAAGGCTCAGGCTGGTTGGGGCCCGAGAGAAGGTGCTTATAGAGGGAAACTGGGCAGCACGCTACCAGCGGAAAGCAAAATGGTGGCACCCAACCATTAGAAAACCTGCTTCATTCAGAAAATCTGGCATCTGGGGCTAGCTGCGTTTGGGATTTACACGAGAGACTGGGAGGTAGTGATACGAGCACCCTTTGGGAAGGTAAGAAAGTCCTTTTCTTCACCTCTGACTTTTGAATTATTTTTCTTAAATGAATCCTAGCATCAGAGGGCAGAGTGCCTGACTGCAGCACGTACTCGGGTACAGCTGGGCCTTTCCCCCCCCTCCTCCTTTTGATGCTGGATCACCAAGTTGTGCCAGGCGCCAGCTCGCAGTCAGATAAACAACCAGCCCAGCCCCATTCAAGACAAAAGCAAAAGGGAGGAGGAGGAGGAGAGGCAGGAGGGGGGCAGAGAGATCTTTCTGACTGCTCAGGAATATTGTGGCAGCCCACAGGGTCCGGGTGCTGCACAAAGCGAGCAAGGAGCAAGCGCCTTTGATCAGGTCTCCAACTCTCATAAATATACAACAACCAGCTAGGAGAGGATTATCCCTTAATCTAAATATTTATAGGGTTTAATTTGGCTGGTGGCTTTGGTGTCATGGCAGCACAAAGAGGAACCTTTGTAGGGCAGAGCTAGGCAGTATTGTCCTGCGGACTCGGAGGTATTGGTCCCCATCGTCTCTCTCCCTGCCATTGCCAGACCATAAGGCCCGTGCACAGTCCCACCCCCATTCTTACAGTGCTGCCTTAAACTGGTGGGTTTTCCCCCATGTTCAACCCCAGGGCTGTTCCAGCACCCAGGATTTTACACCTGGAGGCATGAGCTCTTCCTCCTGTTGAGAGGGAGCTTCCAGCAAGGGGCAGGTGAAATGAGGACAGCTCAGCATGTCCCTTTTAAACAGGCTTTTGCCAACATGAACTTGCGATGGGGTTGGTGGGGTCTGATCGTGCTGTGCAAGAAGTTTCAAACCCAGCTAATGCCAGGGGACAGGCACAAGTCCCAACTCAAATTAAAGGGAAAAGTGTCCAGAAATTGGCCAGCTCAGGGTGGGCAGTGTGCTGCTCAGCCATCAGCTAGGGTTCCTCACTGCAGTGCTGGGGGCCAGATTCTGACTTCACTGACACCAATACGGGTCAGGAGTAACTCCAGCAACTTCCAAATGGGGGACAGCCACGTAATGAGATTTGGCATTAGCATCTGTACAGAAAAGCCAGCTTTTAAATCAATTGATGCTTCCAGCCTCCGGCTGGAGGCATGGTGATTTATACCAAGAGGGTGCAGGAGCCAAGCACGAGAAGCTGCAAGTCCTGACATCTGCTATGGAGCCCCAGGAAGGGAGCAGTGGGTCAGCCTTTGGCTCCAAAATATGGGTTTGAGTGCTGATGCCTGGATCTTAGCTCAGAATGAACCTGCTTCCAAACCTCAGCAGGGTTTGGGCATCACTGTCAGCTTTTGTCAAATGGGGGCTGAGGGGAGGATGGGGTGCCAATTCTGGGATCACACCTAAGGTTTGATCCTTGCCTTGAACACCGACTGCCTTAGAGCAAACTCACTATAGACCAAGGAGGCAGCTGCCTGCTGGGAGAGGCGGTTGCAGCAGGCGCTCTGGATAAAGTTTTGCTCTGCTGCAGCCAGGGCCTGTGGCAGAAAGCACGATGTACTTTACAAAACCATTGGCAGAGAGCGCAAACTGCGCTTGTGCTAAGCATCCACTGCTAGCTCATCTGCTGCTGGGATCAAAGCATCCCCCACTGGGCTTAGGAACAGCCAAATTCAAACTGTCTGGACAGCCCGCTGCATGGCCTACACCGCGCAGGGAACAGGAATACAGGCGACAAAGTACCAACTGCAGAGCATGTTCCCTGGTACGCTTGATGAGGAGCCCTAGAGCTTGGCACTGCCTCTCAGTCTTCTGACGGAGATAAAAATGGGGATAATATTGACAGAGTGAGGATGTTACCTGGCTCTTTGGGGGACAGGATTTGTTCTCATGTCCCTGGCTGGATTTTCCAGCCTTTTGGCTGAATGGCAGCATGAGGGATGTATTGGGGGGCGCGGTGGGGGGGTAAATGCAGAGATAGTTTGGAGGTTACTAGGGATTGCACAGTACACCAGGAAGAAAGCACAGCTGCTGGGTTGCTGGGCAAATCACCTGAGGGTATCCTTCAGGCTGAGCTCACAGGCAAAAGGCAAAGGGCAGAGCACATGTGGGGTTGTATGTTCTCCCCTGACGTCCCCAGTGCTCTCCACTGTCTGCCATAGAGTAACTTTCTCCTAAACATCACCTGCTATCTCCTGTCTTTTTACCTCCGCATCTTGGCTTGCCTGCAGACCTCTCCCAGAAGAGACGGGGATGGAGTCGCTGGGCAGCCCTACAGAAGATGAGAATACATCCTGTAAGTACCAGCCTGCCTTATCAGGAGTTCAAAGGAAAACAAGTCTATGGGAATGGCAGCTTGCAGTTAGGGCAAAAGCCAGATCTCTCAGAATATCCACAAAAATTCCCATGTGGGAGAGGAAACCAGCAAAGATTTGAATTTGCTAATCTTTCACAAGAAGCTGGGGGAGGAAATAGGTATCTCGGAAGTGTGGGCACTTTTATCCAGCCATACCTGCAAGCGTCCAGTACCTCCCAGCTATGATCCATCACCCTTAGCTCCCAAGACCGTAGCCTGAAATATGCGTGATGAAAGCACCACGTCTTGCACTAAGGATACAGAATGAGGACAACCTGTCTGTTATTTTCTTTTTAACTCCAGCTCCCCCAAATACTTTAAACTTTAATGGGGCGCATCGTAAGCGGAAGACACTTGTTGCACCCGAAATCAACATTTCCCTGGACCAGAGTGAAGGATCCATCCTCTCCGATGACTTCTTGGACACACCAGATGACCTGGACATTAACGTGGATGATATTGAAACTCCTGATGAGACAGATTCCCTCGAATTCCTGGGGAACGGGAACGAACTGGAATGGGAAGGTAAAAGGCCAGTTCTGGGTGACTGTTTGCAGGGGCTGGGGCTTTTTTTAGCCTCATTTTAACCACTTTTGACACCACTCACCATCAGCAGCTGAGGACAGACTTCCCCAGCAGTGAAGCACAGCACACACAACCAAGCCCCATCTTCCACACAGCATCTGCCCCACCAGGACCCCAGCTATAGCCCAGGAGTCTCAGTGCTGCTATCTCAGCACTTCCATCTGAGGATAGCGTGGGCAGAAGTAGTTCAGCGATTTGCAAACACTGGTCTAGCCATCATTCAGCGTAAGGCATAAGGCTGTGGACACACATTCCCTCCCAGCTGCAGCTGGGCCACCACCCCAGGCCGGAAGGTGCCACCTGGTAGAGCTGTCAAGTGAAGGTTCAAACATCTTGAGTAACGTGGTCTTGGCTAACATAGCTGATTTTGACTGAATTGGGCTAAGAAGGACTCATGCAAGCAGCTCTGCTAGCAGATCAGAAGACAACCCCCCTTGGCACAGGCCTTGCCCTCTTCAGCCAGTATAGATGGATCTGAAGGAGGATCCAGCAAAAAGTCCGGTGCCCGACCTGTGACTGCAGGTACTATAAGCAGCATGAGATGTTAAGCTTCTTTCTATTACAATTTGGCAATGGAGCAAGATTATTAAGAACTACAAACTGACACAGATCAAAGGTGCAGATTAAATGGGTCATCGTTAGTCTGTGGTTGTTATTGTCTCTTACTGCACACCGAAGCTCTTGCAGACCCTTTTCATACATTGTATTAAAGGCAGAAATATTTGTCCCTTTTCCAGATGACACTCCCGTAGCTACAGCCAAGAACATGCCTGGGGACAGTGCAGACCTGTTTGGGGATGGTGGGACAGAAGATGGGAGTGCGACTAATGGGCGGCTCTGGAGGACCGTCATCATTGGAGAGCAGGAGCACCGCATCGACCTCCAGATGATCAAACCCTACATGAGAGTGGTGACACACGGAGGTGAGAGAGAGGGAGGCCTAATCCTGGCTTGATGGATTTCTTTCAGTCCATCTTTGTCAAGCTGGTGGGGATGGCATGACTGATTGTTTTGACTGTCTTTACGGAAAAATTGCTATTCATTTTGTACCACTATGTGGCAGACAAGCACAAAAGCACCCAGCTCTTGCTAAAAAACATACAGCCACTGTAGCAGTCTTTCAATAAACCAAAGCAGGGATAAAGCTGGCTCTGAGCAAGACTGAATATACCCTGACCCTCAGCCCTGGGTGCAGGCAGCATTGCCAGCGATGAAGGGACTGCAGGTGCTTAATCCCTCTGTAGCTCAGGGCCTGAGCTGTCTCTGGAGGCACAGCTAAAGGCCATTACATCCACAGTTAGTGACCATTTCTGAAATCTGAGCAAAGTCAAGCAGCGACCCAGGGCAAAGCTTGTAGCTCTATTCTCTGACACACACAAATTCCTTCCCTGAACACCACATAGATGTTATAGCTAAAACCAGGATCAGAGGTAAATCTAATTGTGAAAGAGATCTATAAGAGGGACAAACACTTACCCAGAGCCAAACAGAGGCACAAAATCCAGCCCAGGCCCAAATTTGGCAATAGATCTTCGCTGTTCTTTTTCCTTCAACTCTTGCATCTCCCCCTGGAAAGAGTCACTGATGCTGCCCATGTCTTTCTTTTCCAGGCTACTATGGAGAAGGTCTCAATGCCATCATCGTCTTTGCTGCCTGCTATCTCCCGGACAGTAACCTGGCTGACTACCACTACATCATGGAGAATCTATTCCTGTAAGTGGCTGGTCAAGGTCTGTGAGGGAGAGGAGGGGAAGGAAGGTAACTCAGGCTCTGGGGGAACAGATTCCATGTACTCCTTGCATCAAGAAACTCAGCTGGAAATAGTTTGAATCCAGGCCAAACGTACCCAGTGTGCAGCTGCAGACTGGAATGAGCATCACTGGGTGAGACACTGTCCACAGCGTTTGCATCCAAGTCTGATAAGTCAAAGCATTCAAGTGTTTAGTGTTAATTATGCCAGTGATGGACTCACAACCAGGCTAGGACATATGTATACAATGCTGAACAGCTGGTAGATGCTACTGCTAGGCAGAAGAATGGTGCAGGCATGTCCATCACTGTACACGCTATGCTAACAAGCACAGGCAATCCCTGAGAAATACCCCTAGGCATCCTGCAGAGGTGCCAGGAGAATCTGAAACCTGTTCCAAGGTCTACAAAGGAAGGATCTGGAGGCCTTCTGGGATGACACACAGGCACTTGAAGAAACCTCAAGGGATCTTTTTTGAGTCTCATGTCCGTGTTGCTTTTGATCACCACCCAACAGATACGTGATCAGTAGTCTGGAGCTGCTGGTGGCTGAGGACTATATGATCGTGTACCTAAACGGAGCAACGCCCCGGAGGAGGATGCCAGGCCTTGGCTGGCTGAAGAAATGCTATCAGATGATAGACAGAAGGTGAGAATCCTGTTGGTGTTGCCTTTTCATTCTTCCCAGTCCTCTTCCCACATCTCTTCCAGTGCTTCCTTGCAGCTTCCCAGCCACCCCTCCTTCCTCACTCCCCAAATTCCATAATACCCTCCTCTATCACAGCTTTTTGACTTACTCCAGGCTCTCTTCATCACCTCTTCTCCCACCTTCCCTGACAAACACCTTCACAGAAATCAGGCTAATACAACACCCAAGCAAAGCAGTACTCTGCAGCCTGCCAGGTCTGAGCTTAAAGAGCGCTCCTAAGGCCATGGGCAGGGCTTTTGTCTGGAGACACCCAGCTGAGGCTGGTGAGCATCATAACGTTTATTAGTGCCCTGACACATTACAGGTGAGTTTAAGAAAAGGTACTTTGAATCTGACTTTCTGACCCGTGGCTTTTCCGCAGGCTGCGTAAAAACCTCAAAGCACTGATAATCGTGCATCCTTCATGGTTCATCCGGACAGTGCTGGCTATATCCAGACCCTTCATCAGGTAAATATAACACGTTCCCAAACTTGGCTGGTTTTGGAGTGGAAGTTTAATCTCATGAATCAGACCTTAAGCTCACCTTTAACTAGCAGCAACCAAGCTGAGACTGTTTGTCGCTTGTCCTACATCTCCCTGATACGTCCAAGGACAACTCTAGAGCCGGTTTAGGAAACACTGTGTTGGTCTGGATCCAGGTCAAAGTTTGTCCCAGTGGATAGCGCATAAAGATTTACTGGGAAGTGCAGGAATGGTGGTCCTTTTTCCCTCCTACAGATATTGAGAGGCAGGGTCAAAGCAAAGTGAGGTACGGCAATGTGGCATCCCACCACAATTTTTAGTCGTCAGCATATTAGCACTGGGAGGAGATGGGTACACTCAGACTACAGAGGATACAGAGACGCAGAACTTCCTGCTTCCATCAGGAAAATTCTGACTTCCTATGGAGAGAATATCAAAACAAGACCTCAAGCACACACTCTTTCTCTCTCTGCCAGTGTGAAGTTTATCAATAAGATCCAGTATGTTCACAGCCTGGAGGAACTGGAGCAACTTATCCCAATGGAGCACGTACAGATTCCAGACTGTGTCTTACAGTGAGTATCAGAGGGACCCTGGGGCACACACAGCTCTGAGGAGGTGCAGGACAAAAATCCTGTGTAGCAGGATATTGTGTTGAGTCAAAGCCCATGTACTGGAAACACAGAGCCTGGGGCAAACCTTGTCTTACTCTTATACTGGCACCAAGCAAGAGCCTGCATGCTGTGCTAGTTTGCAGTTTCTGTCACCTTCAGAGCAAACATTGCATTTTACTAAAAGCGAACAGTCCTGACTGGGTAACATTTAAAGAATGTTTCCTGTTTGTTGCAGATATGAAGAAGAGAGGATCAAGGCCAGAAAAGAAAGGTAAAATTAACTTGGGGGGTGGGGAGGAGGGATGGAGGGTGGGTTCATTTTCTTGGGATGTTGTTGCTTTCTCTCTTCATTGTGTTATAACCAGTCAGTTCTGTGTTCCTCCTACCCTGATATCCCACACAGACTACACTTATTTTCTACTGATTTTCTCAAAATAAGCAAAAGCTGCAGGAGGGAGGAGATGTTGATTAAAAAGTTATTTATCCATAGAACTGTTCCTTTTAACCCCACGAGTGCACATGTCCTGAACATGCACCGTATGTGCTAGCAAAGGTCATCAGAAATCACTCTGTGTATAAAAATGACACATTTTCCTCATATGACCATGCAAACTGACCTTAAAGTCAGAGCTAGTGCTTATTTTAAAAGCCACTTCATTCTGCTAGAGTGGCATAAAGAGGGCCATTAGTTTGCGGTTTGTTTCGTCTCATTTTCTAGACCCATTCCATCACCGCTGATTTAGGTTAGAAGTGCTGGCCATAAACAGTGATGACAGTCAGCTCCGCGAAAAGCAAAAGGCAATCACGGACAGAAGAAAGACCAGCTGGGTCAGCACAAGAGCGATGTGCTATAACAACATCTCGTGCTGGCGAACTGAATGGGAGATGCCAGTGTGGGAGGATTCAGTTCAGTAGCTGCTGAAAAGCAAGTCGTCCACCCCAAATTAGTTGGCTACCTCCCTCTAGGGCCAACAGAGGCACCCAGAGAGCATTAGGATTATCAAGGCTGTATATCACCGGGACAAGAAACTAATAGTCATTTCTGATCGGACCTGTAACCTCTGTCTGAGGTCCAGCTCTCTCCCTAGAAAGGCCTTAGATATTCCACTCTTTCACACTGCTTGCCTCTAGGTGACAGGTTTCAAATGTGATTTGTGTTTACAGGGCAGAAGAGAAACAGGACATGGCAGAGAAGGAAAGGTAACTACTCTTTTTTATTTATCCTTCACTTACAAAATAGCTTAAAGAGTCTTTGGTGAGGAGAATGGCCCTATCTCTTGGTAGCACGCCCTGGGGAGCCAGGCCCTGCGCTCTCAAGAGATGTTTGGACCCAACAGGACACTTCCGAAGTGTCGGGGAACTTGATAAAGCCTCTCCTCTCCCTGACAGCTCCCTGTGCCATCACTTTTGTGACGTTATTGACCTTCACCTATGCAAATGGATTCCTGACGCTGCTTTTTACCTCTGTAAAGCCAGTGAACCTGTTTGGTCATGGACCAGAGCCAGAGACACGGGGGAATGGTCTCCTGACATTCAGTTGCAGCATTTGCATGATGGTGCAATGCAGAGGGCCAGACACTGCTGTCAGGCACATCTTGGGTGTGCGTAAAAGCAAGATATGAGGCTGTAACATTAGATGGGAAGGAAAATTCTAGGAAGGTTTGGAAGACAGTGTCAAAATCCTATGCCGGGATAATTTGGCCTGGTTTTGGCTCTGCTTCAGAGTGATATAGCCTCTCTTTTTTTATTATTCTATCTAACTAGCTCCTGAGGGGGAACAGTGCCTATTTTGCTATTCTCTTCCCAGAGAAAAAGGAGCTTTGATCAAAATTGCCGAGGTCCATTGGATGAGTCTGCATTGTTCCGAGAAAAAAATGGGGCCTCAGGGCCAAAAGAGAGGGTGATTAGTTTGTGGTGGAGATTCACTTAATGTTTTGCTGGTTCTCTTCCAAGCAGGCCTGTGCCCCCAGCAGAGGATCAAGAAACCAGGTTTGATTTGTACCTCACTCTTTTGTTTGTCACTCTCTCTGTGACAGATTTTATTGTGTTTGTAATCCACTAACAGGAGAGGCAAGACAGGGTTAGACCCAGAGCCCCTTTAGCCCGGTGCCACTCACCTGGCACAAAAGAGGCATCAGCCACTTTGCAGTGGCGGGGTACAAAACTGGGATGCTGTTAACACCCTCACCCTGCCACGGCTGCAGTCGCAACCGCAACCGCTGCAGCTTGTCCCAAAGCACAGACCGGTCACAACCGCAGCTGCTATGGAGACACTTGAGAAAAGCTGCCTCTCAATAAATTACCTGGCATTTGCCACGTGGTAAAGGTGTGCACATGGGCATTTACTGCAGAGCTGCCTTCCTTTACCCTACAGTAACTTTTTCACAGTCCTACGCACTCAGGAAAAGTCCTTAGAGAAGAAGAAAGCCCATTAAAGCTATGAATGACGTTATCTTTGGCCCTGATACACTTTTGTAGAGGCTTACACCCAAACACAGTCATATTTTTTGACACAGTGGGAATAATAAAATTTTTACTACAATTCGCTTTCTAAAAATAACTCTGTATTTCTGTTCCTTCCCAGTATGTCATGAATCGAAGTAGAGTGGAATGAATGGAGAAGAAGAATGACGCAGCCTGGCAGTCACCCACGTAAATGACCTTTTGGTATAAGACCTTGTCACCATCTTATTCCAAGTTCTGTAAGATCACGGAGCCTGCCTCCCCTGTCTCCAAGAAGCAAAGTCCTTTAAACTTTTTGGAAACATTTTACTTAAAAAAAAAAAAAGATTAAAAAAGAAAAAATATTAAAAAAAAAAAAAAAGACCAAACCACACCACAAAACAAAGCCAACAATAGGACTTTACAGGACAGGTTCCAGTGTGT
>JAVKLA010000090.1:38965103-38981369 GCA_034782735.1 Sagittarius serpentarius
GGAAAAAATATACTTAAACAAAAAAAACATTAAAAAAAAAAAAACATTAAAAAAAAAAAAAAGACCAAACCACCCCACAAAACAAAGCCAAGAATAGCACTTTCCAGGACAGGTTCCAGTGTGTTTCAATAATGGTCTGTGGAGAGCTATTAAGTAGTGCAAATAGATACCATGTTTCCTCTTAGTAAGTTAAGAGCATCCTGTAGTCCATTAGTCACCAGCCCAGAAAGAGATATATTTTTTGTTTAAATTATAAACCCTTCCCCTAACTTGCTGCTGGCCAGCACTGAGACATTTTGCTTTAAACTGCACACCCCATTTCCTCCATACAGACAATACAACAGCCATTGCCCCAGGGAATAACTAATACAGGCAATGAAAAGAGCACATTCTGGTCCTTTCTATGACCAGTGTATGTTTCTTCCTGAAAATACCAAGTGCCCACCAGTCTAGGCACCTCTTCCAGCCTTGACCGCCTCAGTTAATGCATTGCCAGTTCCTCTTAACTCACGCCGAACCATTCCTATCAGTAAATGCCATGTTTTTTTCCCCATTTGTTCTGTCTCAGTTTGTAAGGCACTCTGATAACTTTGAAAGAAAGTCCCACATGGCATGGCAGCCTCCACAGAACCTTCTTAGGAGTATCTTCTCATATCAACGCACACACACCAAGGTCTGGTTTTAAGAAGGAGCCTTACGGACAGGAAAGTTTTTCACGCCTTGTCTTTGTATCAATTTCATGACACTGGACAATCATATTAATATCTCCTATTGCGGAGACAAGCTGCTAAATGTTTGAAATTTCCTACTTGCCATCCCTGCGTAATGAGGGCCTCATCTATAAACATACCTGTCTGGGAAAAAACCCAGGAGGAGAATGCCGCAGATGTGGAGGCAGGACACAGTGTCTGGGTTCAGCTTCTCAATTAGTCAAGAGAGGCAGACGTGATATTGAGACTCTGAAATCTGTATTTTGGACTCATGAGGATTCTGTGAGCAAAGGAGGGAAGAAAATTTAAGAAACAACTATCTGGCCAAAATTGTTTGGAAACTCCTGATTTCACCAGAGCCAGCTTACACAAAGTGTCTCTCATGCATCAGGTAAAACCCCTTGCAGACAACTGCAGATGAAGAATTACCTGCATGTTTCACCACCTAAGGAACATTTCAAACCTGGCAACCCTAGCCCATGGCTATTTGAAATAATCACTGCTTCACTGGGTTCTGAAATCCCCTGGAGGACAATTCTGGCAAAGAAAGATTTTCCTCAAGATAAGGATGTCTCCTCTGTATAGATAAAGCTTCTCTTTTTTTCTTTCAGTGAACAAAACTGCTACAGATGAGATCTTTATTTTCCTGAATGCTACAAAGGAGCACCAAATATGCTCTTTAACTTTACTTCTCATTTGATGTATGTTTTTCTCATGCACTTCCATCACAGATGTATTTACCGAACAGACCTCTGCATGAAAAACAGAGCACTGCATCAACAGCATTAACCCTAGAAGCAGAAGATGGTAAAAACTCCATATGCTGTCTCACCAGCATGTTAATAATAAGCACCAAGCAAGCATCGACCTCCATGGCTTTCTAGAAGTTTCATTATGAGCCAGTTATTGACAAAGTGAATTCTATGCTACAAGGGAAAAACAGCACTTCGGGTTTTTTGGAGTTTAGGTTTTATGCCAAGTAACACCTCCCTGCAAAAGGCGTTCTGTCCCAAGCTTTCCAAACAGTCAGCGGACATCTGTTTCAAGACAGAAGCCGCAGTCAGAAATTTTCAAACATTAATGTGTTAACCCAATCTGCAAAGCTGGGTATCCTTTTTCACACATGGTCTGTCAGATGGACTAAACAAACCCACTGAAGTTAAGAAAGGACTCTTCTGATCAAATTAATTTTAGCTCAGGCTATAAACAATCAGAAATCTCCTTGCAGTATAAGAGTATGTGAATTCACTGTCTCCCACTGATAATACTTAAACCTAGATATTCTTTTTTTCTTTTGAGATCTTTTTTATGCATTTAGATAAAAAAGTCATCAGCCGTGCTTTCCACAAAAGAATGCAATGCAGTTGGACACTGAAAGGGAAGTTTACAATTATATAACGAACAAAATTGATAGAACATTTGGTAATGTTTTAGAAGTACAACTCTAGAAACTTTTTATGCATCTGTAGTTACTAAACGCTTCAGTGAAAAGTGTTCACAACAGCATGGAAAATACTGCTGTTATGGAACACATGGAAGATAAGAAATCTTGATCACGTTTAGTCTTGCAACCTGAAGAAATGGACTGCTGCTTGATCCTCAGCAGTAACCGTACCAGAAGAATGTGGGTTTTGGTTGTTTTGTTGTTTTGGTTTTTTTTCCAAAGAAAAGATACTCTGTCTACATTTTCAGAAAAACTACAGAATGAGCAGACCTGAAGATGAAATTTCTTATTTTTTCAAGTAATTCCTTCAGGGCAAGGTTAAGAGTTCAGCTGTGAAAAGGACAGATTACCAATTTCATTTCAAGATACAAAGGAAGTGATTTGTTTGAATACAAAAGTCAATTTGTAACTTCTTTGAAACAATTTTTCAAAAAGTGCACTTTCTGATAGAGCACTCTAAGTAGTATGCACTATATTTTAATTTTTAACAATTTTATGAGTGTATAAATTTTATGTTCATGGATGGATGGATAGATGTCTATATGTCTTTTCAACATAGAAAAGAACCTGCAACCTGTAATGGATAAACTATAGCTAAATGTAAAAAGTGCATTTTTGTAGCAACAACAACAAAAAAGTATCATTAGCTTCTTTAAGACAGTGATTTTAGACTCTACTTGAAACCAAAGTAGCTACAAATTCTTTGACAGAAACACAGAAACAATCAAGTTGGCAGCATCCCTTTACCAAATATGGAGCAACATATCCAAGTTTGAAGTTGATAGACCTGCACAGGCTTCAAACAAAATCAGATCTACGTGCTGTAGTAAACCCAACACCAAATATGCTGCGTTCGTCTTTAGAAGATCATTACAAATTTAGATCCGTCTGGCACTGGAGGCAAGAGATTGACAGCAACTCTCAAGGGCAGCTGATGAAAGTTTCGGAGGCTGCAGACAGATGATATAATTGCATTGGCGGGGAGCTGTCAACCAGTGGCTTAAACCCAAGGACTTACCTTGCACAAAAGTCAAGCAGTGACAATAGACCGAACAGAAATCTGAGGTGGCTGAAGCCATTTTACAAATTTCTTTGCCAGTTCCTTAGAGAGAGCTGCTCTCAAAGCCTCTTTGCGAAAGGGTTTACCAGCCGAGCTCTACATTTCCACTGGAGATGCAGTTTAAGAGAAATACGCTATACCAGCAAAAAGAAAATGTTGCTAGTAAAAGTGCATTTACATTAGAACTTTTGCCAGTATATATACATATGTTTAAAAAATACAGTGAAATAAACTACACCCTTTTAGCAATACTGCTATACTGGTCCATGTTCCAAGTGTACACCAGGCCTAGTTTCTGCCTCATAAAAACACCTCCGAAGGATAAATATTTTGACTTATGAATGCACTGTATTATATCAAACAGCAGGTATTACCAACAACATTTTTCTGGTCTTGGATTCTACCTTTCATGAGATTTTCTAATGATGAATCCATGGATAGCCACATTTTAGCTGCAAAAAAGTTATTTTACCCCCATGATAGCATATTCACAAAAACCATGGTATTCTTGCTCACAGTCTAATTAATGGCTGAATTTCAACATTCACCCAGCATCGGCCTACAAACCGAAAAATCAGATCCCTTCCTGTACAGCTGATGACAGACTAGGAAATACCTTCCCATCTCTTTAAGGTAGTCACAGGACTTGACCTAGCCTTCAGAAATGCAGGCACTTGTCGCTGCATTATGCAGCAACCATCAGATTTATACAGTTAAAACAAACTTTGTTTTGGCACATGTAGGAATCATCCAGATTTGGGACTGTCCAGTAATTTTCATTTTGATTCACAAGGAAGACACAGGAAATAAAACTGAGATGCTGCTGTATATTCCAGTTGGATAACTAATACAATTTCTTCTGTACAGTACTGTGTAAATGTGAGTGGATATTTAAAGCATACCTCATTGCAATTTTTCCATCCATTTTTTCCAAAGATTATTTGCTTACAGATGTGCATACACATGTATGAGAAAACCTAAGTGATAAAGGTTCTAACAGCAACACATCCTCTATTTTACATATCTGCGGATGAAAAAACAAAAGAGTTAATGAAATGCTGGTGGCAATAAGCTCAGTTTGGCCTGACAGCAAGTGAAATGTCCAGACAAAATTGCTATAAGTACAAAAGCACATGTTTTCTCTTCTGTATTTCCATATTTACTGGCAGTCAGAAATACAGCATGCTACTGGTAAAGTGAATTTTAAAAAGTCACCATGACAACATAACTTAATCTATCTCAGTTTTTTTTCCTTTGTAGTGGGCCCTTTTAACCCAAACCTACATGTAAAAATAAATGTGTGAACTGTCATTTTTCTAAAGTGTTTGTAATTAGGTGGTTTATGCTAGAAGACATAGATTGCTGTTAAGTATGTATGATTATTTTTGCTTTGTATTATTCCATAAGAAACTGTGGATATTAAATTAAAATGAGACTAATCCTTAAGCAAAAATGTATACCCCTCTTTTTGTCAGTATCTTTTATTTAGACCTTTGCTCCATGTGGAAAATACGATGAAAATTTTTGTTTGGATGCTATTCCCTTGAACAAAGCAAGCAAAGTCCTCCCTGGCAATTACGATACTGCAAAATGGACCTCTTCAGAGTGTTTTTACTAAAATAACTTCTATTCTACCAATACAGCATATAATCTTTCCAAGTTTCCCTCAGCGTTATGCTTTAGAAAAGTGTCATGGAAGAACTGCTTCCCTTGGGTTTCTATCAACCTGTACAGAATCATACTTGTCTCAGGTTCTTTAATCTCATATTATTTTTACATATATTTTTGTACTCAGATTGGTGACATGAGTGGGAATTAAATTGTAAAAACAAACCACACACACACACAAACAAAAAAAACCACAACCCAAAGCCACTTAAACAGAAAAAAAACCCAAGCCCGTATAAACAAGTATTTACAGGAAAATGCCTGAGATGTCTAATTTGAGTGGGTTTTAGATAGGTTATTAACATATTTCAGTTAATGAATTGGAAGTATGAATACGTGCAAGTCTAATCTTGTAACAAGCATTACTGTATTCATGCTGTGAAATAATTCATTCAGGAAAGGCATATTAATTTAAATGAGTATATATTTGTAGGGCTACACTTTTGCTGTATGCATGGATGAAAGCAGATTTTTTGCTATGATTTTATTTTCACCAAAAAAACTTCTACCCCAATCATACTAGTATCGACAACGTTTTTTCCCACTCATCCTCCCTGATTTTTTGTCAAATTTATACACAAAAGTTTGTAGAAGGAATTGCAATGCTGTATCTCAAATATTAAATGTGTGTGAACAATACAATGTCAGAACCTGTTGTTCCAGGGGTGTAAGAGTAGTACGCTGCTAACGCCAGGTAGCATACTATAAAATCTGTAGTTACTTGCTTCTGCAGTGCCTCTGATATAGGCACATGTTTTTCAGTTATGAATGAAACACTTCTACAATATTTCAAGTGGCCTTACACCAAAAGGCCACTAGGATCAGTGGGGTGTTGTGAAGAAATCTGGTCAACGCTGACAAAAAAAGGAGACGGGGGTCTTGGCTGAGGTATGCCAAAACCCAGCTCTAAGCACAAAGAATACACCCAATACAGCAGACACAGTTCAAAAGCTCATGGTGTTATGACTACACCATGCCAGAAGAAATGGGATTAGCTGCTACCCTACCAAAGCAACAAAGTTTCCCAATCAGAAGACAAGATGTCCTTCCTCAAAAGAAAACATACCCTTTAATCACCCTGCACTGTAGTTTTCCATTAGCCACATTATATTCCTCTATTTGACTGAGTGCAATTTTATATTCTTACTTTCATTTAGCAGCCCTTAAAAGCTAAGAATATTCCCTAGAAGAGACGTTTTAACAGACCTCTGCAGCAAACTGGCTGCCATTTAAAAGAAAGAGGAGAGGCACTCAAAAAAACCCCAGAATCTTGTAAATATATTAACATTACATTGTTGGTTTGAGGGGTTTTAGGAGAACAGGAGAGAAAAGTTAAAGATTAACTGTTTACTGCTCTTGTCACCACTTAATTTACCTGTGCTGTATTTTTCTTAAGTGTGTATCTGCAAACCTCTGCTGCAGCACTCTGTGTTGGATGCATGGCTAGTCCAGTGAATCAGGTCTGCTCTGCAGGTACCAGACAAGGCCTTTCAGCAGGTGTAAGAGCTGGGACACTTACATCACTCTTCTCGATCAGACATGTGATCCAGGTATATTTATATTCCTTTAAACCAAGATGGTGGCACATGTGATTAAGATCAATAGCAGAACATCAGGTAAATTTTCTGGAATTTTTTCTAATGAACGTTTAGACACTATCAACTCTCCATCAACCACACAGTTAGTTTTCGTGGCTCATTCTGTCCCTGCTCACCACAGGGGGGTTGGACTAGATGACCTCTGATGGTCCCTTCCAACCCAAGCCATTCTACGATTCTATGATTTTCTTTGAATTAGGTGCCTGAAAACCCCTAAGCTGCATGCTGTGCTTATGAATCTCACATTTACTCCACCATCAGCTCTATTTTAAGGCAGAAAAAAAACATTATAACACCATCATATTGTGTGATTTAAAAATATTTTAGAAAGCTTGTTTTTCCCCCAAAACATAAAATCACATCCCACCTAGACCTCGCTTTTACAGCTTGAATGAACAGTCAGTATTTTCCCACTCCTGCTCAGTGCTGAAACCTCCTCTGTTACCTGTTCTGTTGTGAACTAAACTGTCACCCAAGTGGAAATCTCTTCTCCCACATGTGCATTATGCAACCATCCTTCCCTTTAAAATGACTGAGGTTCCTGAATGAAGCGATATTCAAGAACATGCTAATTATGGCATAGACTATTCTCAGGTGTTTGCCATCATTGCTAATCAGATGCGCCACAGATAGAAACCAAGATTCCCAGCTTAAAACAATTAACCTCAACACTAGGGATGAGATTCATCTCACCTAATTTTATCAGTCTAAGATACAGAGTCTAAATTAGTTGTAGGTTACCTCTACAGTTGACAAAAAGAGAGTTTCACCTTAGGATGTCTTAGGATGGAATGATTCACTCTGTGGTGAGGCCCCTCCCTCTCCACCGATAAGAGGTGTAGCTAAATATCCAGCTTTACACTAGGCATGTCTCTTTTAGACTGCCAGTTAAATGAATCACAACCTAGGGGAGGAAAATGAAGTGATAATGCAAGTGACAAAGGGAGAAATCGATAGCACATTCCTTCCTTTTTAGCACACAGGAGTTCACTACTTTGATCATTCAACTTGTCACCTTGGGTTAACTTCTCAGGATGTTTGAGACTTTTTGTTTACTTGACCTTTTGTTTAACAATCTAATATGATCAAAAGCAGTCAGTTTCCCTCAGTAACATAAGACTGGAGATTAACAAGGGAATGCTAGCTGAAGAGCTGAGTTTTGAGAAGAGATTTGAAGCAGGAGATAAAGCCAATACATTCCAGTTAAAATTCATTTTAGATTGGTTGTATTTTTTTTAGTCCATCAGAGAACAGCCACAACGGAAAACTCAGCCTCTAGACGTAAGTTAATAATGCCCAAATGTGAGCTGTAAGAATAAGATTTTGTACTTGGAATGGAAAGAGAAGAGAAATTACAGGTAGGGATTGGACAGTATTGCTAATACATGCTCAGAACAGAACTTTGAGAAAAACTAATTGTGAGAGCACTTGAGCTAAAGACTGACTGGGCTTGAAAGTAAAGGCACTGACGCCTACTGTTATGGTAAGCAAGCAGCATGGCATCAAAATAAACTTGATTCTGTTCTCAGTGTCCCCCTTCTTGCCCCAAACAACCTACAGTCTCCCAAATCCAGATAACTCCTCACATCAGACAAAGGTCAGTATTCTTGCATCATATTACTCCATTTTAACATTTTTTAAATTCTTTAAATGCCCAAACTTTCTAGTCCCTTATTTCTTGTGTTTTGATTGTTATTAGTACATCATACTGCAGTCAAATAAATCAAGGTTAATGATTAATAATTCTACCATGAACTATGTTCTAAATTTCAAACATAGCCTCTTCGAAAATATTACATCCACAAAAACGCATTTGAAGGAACATTTCCTAAAATTCATATTAAGAATTTAAAGGCTATGAACCCTTTACATTTGTGTCTTACAACAGTCATTAATTACATGATAAATGAGAAATATGATTTTACACAGGCCACCCAGCTCATAGGTGTGTTAATTTTGCAGTGTTAGGATTCTTTTAATGTAGCTTGTTCTCTACTTTTGTGGATTTTTATTTCAAAAGCAAAAGAAAAATAAATGAATTATATGGATCTATAATCAAAACAGTGAGTCTTTGCTAAACTCATTATATCAAGCACTCAACTTATTTTAGCAAAAACTTATCAAAAACCATTCGCCTGAGACAGTCACTCAGTATGGGAAATTTCAATATGAACACAGTGTGTGTGACCAAGTTCTAACCTATCACCAAAAAAACACAAACCCAAAAACCAACAACAAAAGAACAAAAAAAACCCCAACCAACTGGTAACAAAAATAACTGGTCTGTGTACGGTGTTGCTGTCACAAGTTTTGACTAAAATTGAAGATCAGTATCCTTTTTCTGTTTGTCTTTAACAAAAACAGTCTTACAAAACGTTAGTCACCTCAGTAAATCCACTAAATTTTTTTACAAAATGCCTCCACAGCAACTTAATTTATTCAGTGAAGACCATCTCCCTGCGCAGGATCTTCCCCCAGATCTTAGCCATCATCGAGTTACAGGTGTAAGCTAAGTTTGTGCGGTCACTGTAGTGGCCCATGGACAATAGGTAGAAACAGGCACCTCGGGAGGATGACTCAGCCCATCCATCCCACCACCAGCTCTGGACGGCGTCAGTCCCTGAACCTTGAGATGGCCGAGCAGAATGAACCCCATCATCGGGCTGGCTCGGGTGGATGGAAGAAATGATCTTCTTCTATCACTGGAACTACGCTGCCTTTGGGGCAGACCTCATCTCTAAGCTCCTCCTGGCATCTCACAGCTGTGGCAGATGCAGCCCAGCCCCAGGCACCTCTCTGCCCCTGAAATGAGATCAAATACACAAGGACTAGCACTGAAAAGTACACTGATTCAAGAAAATAGGAGGTAATTGTTCTGCCATCTGATCTGGATCCCGCACCCACATGTCACAGTGACCATGAAGGCAGGCAGTTCACTCCTAGCGAAGGGAGCATTTTGTTCTTTTTTTCACCTACTTCTAGCCAAGGCAGACGAGGGGAGCACACAAAGGCAGCACGGGCTCTGTGCTTAGCACAGCGCTGGACATACTTAGCATGGCGATAGTGAAGAGTAGCAAGATGTATTAACAGCATCGAACAGGAGAGAACCACAAAGAACGGAAGAAGAGAAATGTGCATTCGTTAACTTGTCTTCTATTTACAGCATTTCCTTTCTAAAACGTTTTCAAAGCGTTAGCCCTGCACACCCTGCTGCGTGTACTTGTCTTTTACCCCAGGGTTATATCTGGATAAGCAACTACAAGACACTGAAGCACCCTGATTTTTCTTAAGTGTTATCAGAAGAAAGAGTGTATACTAGAGTACACACTATATGTATACATCCCTTACAAGGATCAGAACTGATATTCTCTGTTTCTTTAAAACAGAACTCAAAATAACCCAAATTGAAGCCAAAATAACTGAGAGGACAAGCTACCCATTGTAAACTCTATGGCAAGTGGCTTTCAAGGCTGAGGCTGAAAGGCTGCAGTTCAGAATACGCTTAGTCCTGTACGTCTGAGTGACACGGGATTAAAGTGCACCATGATGTTCTGACAGGGACCGCACTGCAGCATCTCACAGGAACCAGTCATGCAGGAACCAGGATGCTGCAGGAGGAAGGGTCAGAAATAAGCAGTGAAGAATGCTAAGAACACAGAAAAGAGCAGAAAAGTCTTTGGTAACATTTAGAACTGGTAAAAACATTTAAAAGAGACAATTTACCCTGAAATGCACCCACATAGGTGGCATGGTAGGGACAAACACCACAAAAGCTAAAGACAAAAATGGGAACCCTGTGCTTGCATTTCTTTCTCCTCTCCCCAACCCCAGCTGAATTACTTGCTCTCTCGAGGCTCCTTTTTATCAGCTATACCAACACAAAGGGCTTCTCTGTTTCCCTTTGTGAAATCCCATTGGGACAGAGAGTTTCTCCAACAGGCAGGTGGAACATGGTGGAGTGGGAGGATTGTGGCCTGGGAATTTCACAGCAGGGTAGCAAGGGACAGATCACAGGAAAACCTCAAAACCTGCCTCAAAACCTAAGAGCTGGCTTAGACCTACCAGCCTCAGAATGAAGCGGCGTGGGCAAGGATGAGCTTTTAACAGCCAGAAAAGGAAATCTTCCCCCTGTTGTACTGTATGTTACCTATTCAGACAGATTGTGAAGAGCCTGCCAAACATACCTGAAAAACTGTCGGAATATTTTGGAGCGCTGGATAAATCATCACACATTAACATGCCTTTATAGCTCAGCTTCTTGACTGCATGTTTGCTGTGAAAAGCTTGAGCACTTACTTCATGCCTTATTCATTCTCTATCCTTCTTCATTTTCCGAACTACCTTCAAGTTTTGCTTACTTCCTCTCCTCTCATCCGTCCGTACGATCTACATTGGCCAAAAGATTCAACTGAGTGGGGAACAAGATTAGACATTATCTCTCCTAGAATATAAACCAGAGAGTTAAAAACTGGGATTCTATTACTTTTTAAAAATGCTTCTAATTCATTGCTACCAACTACACAATTTATAGCAACACACAGATCAGGACTAACTAATTTAACAATGTCACGCATCTACAAACATATGCCAGCTGTCAAATGACACTAGAAATGTCCGGTGTCTTTTTAAAAATGTATCCCTGGAATTATTGCAATTGTTACCTGGCACCATGCAGATACAAAAGAAAAGAATTCCTTGCATATCTTACTCCTTTTTGCCTCTATATTCACTAATCCCATGAAACAAATTCTTCATGTAGGCCACTGAAATTTAAGGAGGATCCTTTCTTGGAGCATCGTAGTCAACAGCTCCAACGGGCTCCAATCTGCGAAAGTCTGGGAGGTGCAGGGTAGGGAAGTGAAACAACTGCAGAACCTGATACTTTGGGAATTGAGAATTTAGAAGAATTTCTCCATCTCTGATTGGACTTCTTCAGTAATGAGCTGGCTGCCTTTGGGCTCCAGTTTTCCCTTCCCTCACTGAGTCTGCACTTCCGACTACCTCTTAATCTGTTCCCATTACACTTACCCTCTTGGCCTTTCATTCAGGCCCCATCGCTTTTCCTCCCCTCTAGAATATTTTTTCCGGATTAATCCCACATCCCCAAAGTAACGATACACTGAAACGTTTTCACCTGTATTTTCCTTGTGTGCACAGCTGCTTCTCCCCAATCCCATCTTGTCTAAAATCTCAGAGTGTGACCTGTCTGCCACTCCGTCCCTGCCTCCTCCACAGGACTCCAGACCCTCTGCCACCAATGGCAGCCCTGGGATCAGCTGCAGCAGTGGCAGAAAATATCACCACTGACAGTGGCAGCTCCTGGCTGCCAGCCACTCTGCATACCACTGTGACAGGATGCCAGCTAGTTAAGCATCAGACTACTAAGCTTGTTATTCTACTAGCCTAATTTTCCTTACTGTTAGCTGTTCCAGTTACTGGCAGTTCACAGTGAAGTACTGTTCTGTTGATGTTCTCTCCCTCGTTTTTGTTTAAAATAAAAGCCTACCTTTCTCCAGAGGGGGTACGACAGTTTTTGCATTGTTGAGACACGAGCAGCCTCCAAAGCCTTAGAGAAGGACTCCCATAGCAACCCAACTAACACAGCATTCTGGAAAGAATAAATAAACCCACGATTTAAAAATTCACAAGTGAAAATTACTCTCATTCCTTTGCCTGTTCTTTCACTAGTTGGTATGCCGTCTCATCCAGCCCCCTCCCCTGGGTCTCTAGTGGAAGGAACCTTGGCATAACCTTCCTCATACCACAAACAATGTCTTATGATTAGTGACAGATTTAAATTCTGAATTAAAGCTTTAGAATAAATGAGTCATATTGTGCAACAGAAAGGTCAGTGGACACACAGAAACTAAAGTATCCCAAGGAAATGATGTCATGATGCCTCCCTGAGTATTAAACTGGCTTCTGCCAAATTTGTCTTAGTTTTAAGAGAGAGTAATATTAAACTTTTAGTAAACATTAGTATTCTAAAAATAATGTAAAGAGATGGAACATTTTCTATCTTTGATTGAAGCACACTGTTGAATGGTATTTGTATTAGTAAAGTGTCAAGTAGATAACGTATCTGCAGGATAAACAAGCCCAAAAAAAAGGAAGTTTCAGATGACCAACACATAACTCAGTGAGAAATGTGGCTAACATAACTTGCTAAAAAAAGCATTTATGAACACTTGGCATTTGCATAGACATATTTTTACAGGTTGGATAAAGTTTGTTGTAGCTGGTAAGTGTAACTGTCACCCTGCATTTCCGACAGTTTTTTGTACAAGGTCTTTTTTGTTCTTAGGGAAGCAGACAGCTGAAATGCCGGAGATCTCCAAATACAGGCAGGCACATGCCACCACCTAAAGGAACAGCAAGTCGGAGGCCATTCAGGAATCTGAGAATTTGAGCTATGTGCGTGAATACGATTTCACTGCATGTTTGGTGCGTGAGTATGAATACAGGTGATAGAAAAACCATGTCAAGTAGGTTAAAAACAAACTCGGGAAAAGCCAGACCCATCCACAGGAACACTGAGGGACCATGAAGAAAAGGCTTAAAAAATGAGCTTTCACACTGAGGGCTACATGAACGAGCTTTGCAACTGTAAGCTTTAAAAAAAAAACCAAACCCAACAACAACAAAACAAAAAAAAAACCAAAACAAAACAAACCCACAAACCAGCGAAAAAATGTGCCTTCTGTCCTTCATTCCTCTGGTTTTCAGAAGAAACAGTTTTAACATTCTTTATAGAGATAGAAGGACTTCACTGTTCTGGAATTCACTGATCCCAAACAACTCAGCCAAATACTTTAGTATTTGAACTGCTGCTGCTACTGCCACAATTATTTTTTGTTTGCTGTCTATACTAGAAATGTATCATTTCTTTTGACACATCTTAGGCCAAATACTCATTTTTTTAATGCAAAAAATCCAACCTGTATTTCTGAAGAAGCATATTCATATTAGTAAATCCAACAGGGCAGAATACAATTTTCACTCACCTTGAGGATGGCACAGTCAAAAAATACTTGGATTAGCCTGACTCCAGTATAAAGAGGACTGGATCAGAGGTAGCAGAGACCAGTGTCCCCTCCTAACATTTATACAACTTCTGAGCCTCCCTGTTTTTGCCTAGCACGTCAGGTCAAATGTGATAAAATAAAGACTGAAGTAACACACTGTTTGCTTTCTTAACCAAGACACCTTCCTATCTCACTGACAGGAGAGAAACACAATGAAGGGCATGAAAAATTTGAGCAGAGAGCTAATCTTAGGTCAAGTTTTCAGTTGGTGTAAATTAGCATTGCTCCACTTCAGTGCACAATGACAATTTACACCAGCTGAGAGGCTGACTTGGTGATTCTCCTCTGCAAATGCTGTGCTGTGCTTGAAGTGATGGGCAGCTGCTGGAGATCTAACTTCCCCGAGTCATGTCTCACTCAACAATTCAAGCTCTGACTTTCTCTGGAGTGATCATTTTATGTAGCTACCTTGGAAATGATGATAGAAAGTATAATTTGCGAGTGATGTCTCCAGGAACAATCAAATAGTGTACAGTGGAAACACTGGCCGAGGTCTCTTCATTAAACACACAGAATTAAGACAGCATAACAAACTGGAAAAGACCATTCGCTATAATCCCATTCATAAATTTACCAGGCTTTATCTTAAAACCAATTTATTTTCTTGCCTTCAATATCTTCACTGCAAGACTTCCAGAATTTTACACCTCTGACAGACAATAATCTTCTAATTTGCAGTCCATGTTTACTCATTATCAGCTCATTTTATCAAATGGGCTTGACCTCATGGCTGATGAGCATAAAATAGCTTTGCAGGGAAAAGTAACATCTTTTATTAGATCAACAAACATAGCTGGGGTGAGACAAACAAGATTTTAGGCCACAAAAGCCTTCTTCATGCCTGAAATAGAAGCAGAAAAATTCAAGTTAAAATATAGCTTGGGAGCAGTTGTTCTGAATAAAACTTAATGATGTCAAACAATTACCCAATCTGAGGAAAAGGTCTCCACAAAATACTGGGGATATTAATAAGGTGTGAGATGACTAAGCCACAGGATACCACGTGGGCCAAAAGAGATGCCATTAACTGCCAGAACTAAGATCTTCTATGGGCTCCTATGGATATCGTGTTACTTAGGGAACAACCTGCCTATATAGCTCCAAAACCACTGTAGGTGGGAAAGCGCCACAAAACATACCCCTGCACATCTAGGCAGCTGTGAGCCCTCAGGTGCATCTCGATAGCCTGGGTGAGCGACTGCATGTGATGCTGGAGCTGTAGCCCACCCTGCCCTCCACAGTGACTTTTAGGAATACCCCTTCAAAAACACCTTCCTCAGATTTTTGATGGTTAAATTCTGGATATGTGGATTTTACACCGTTAACAGCTGAAAAGCTCAAGGGACAATACTTTGTAGCCAGCGAGCAAATGATGGAGGCACTACAAAAAAAACTACAATAGGAACAGCGCCTGTCTACTCCTTTGAGCACAGTGAAAATCACCCCACTGTAACAACAGCTTCTGTATTCACCTTCAAACAGGGGGCAAGCCCCACAGCAACACTCATATGCTGCACACATCTATCAGTACAAGATCACGATGCAAGAATCAGCTCTGCAGACTCCAAAGCTGTAAAAGAAAATGAGCAGGACACCACACGCCTAGACATTTGTGTCACTGAGTTTTTCACAATCACTTCACAAACCGCTGTAGGACAAGGAATCTTTAAGTATGCCTTTTAATACTTCCATAGGCCGATTTTATAAAAAGGAAGAACAAAGTGACACAATGGTTTCAATGATTTAAGCTCTATTAGACAAGATACTATTTAAAAATGCATACTATGTACTTCACCTGTTCATCTGAAAAAAAAAATATTCAGAACTGTTGCTAACTCAGCCTTCACCTAACATCTCTCAAGACAGCCCTGATTTTAGAAGCACCTGAAACAAGTAAAATTAAAGCACAGGTTCCACAACATGTACACACGGTAAGAGGTATTTACTCAAGGAAGCAGTCCAGCTAGAGTTAACTTACCTTAAAGAGCTCTACCTTACATGAGTAAACTGTGGAGAAGGAGGCCCTCTGGAAAGCTACTACCATTTTATGACTTTGTGTCTCTGTATAAAGAATAAGCTGTTCAAAAAGTTCCTCCTAAAGGTTCAAAAGATAATGGTCCAAATGGATTCACTCATCAGCCTCTGCATGTTCCTTCTTCTGAATAGTTTCACTAATAGGAGTAAAAAAAAAAAAAAAAATTAGCTCCCTTGCCTTCCCTATCATAAGTTTAGAGAAGCAAAAAAATTCATTCTTATGACATTCCTGGATGCCTTTCATAATCAGATAGGAACTGGGAAAAATGAAGAGGAAGGCAAAGAGACAGCTCGTCTGGCTTGAAGGAAAAAAACCCCAATACTTAATTATATCCTCACACACCTCTGTGCCTTCCCCAGAACTCCCAAAGGAATTGTAAAAAGGGGTGACATTTCTACCTACCCCATTACTAATTTAGGCAAAGGAAGAGCTTGCCAAAAAGCTATTTATAGCAAAGCCAGCAAGGGCAGGGGAGTGGGGGTCCGTGAGGGGTGCTGAAACAGGTGCAGCGGCAGCGCGCATGACCCCATCCGCCGAGGTGAGGATTGGCTAATCCCGGGTCGAAAATATGACATCTTGGGCTCATGATAGTCACAGGGCTTTTCCATCAGCCGGCGGGGCGGGGAAACGGCGGGGAGGGGGGGGGGGGGGGGGGGGGGGGGGCGG
>JAVKLA010000090.1:38987652-38999263 GCA_034782735.1 Sagittarius serpentarius
CCCCCCCCCCCCCCCCCGCCCCCCCCCCCAACAAAAAGAGAAACCATGTGTTATAATGGGATAGGAGGTTTTTGTGGGCCATAGCTTTTCAGGATGGTTCTGTTTTTCTAATCGGAAAACAAGTTGTCATTTAGGTCAATAAAGTATGAAAGATTTTAAAATTAATCTACAGAAATTTTGTTCTGATCAGAAACTTACAGCCTGACTCCATCTTTTTCTTTCAGTTTATTTAGACGGACTGAAGTCTAGAGACGAACTTTACAATCAAGTCTTTGAAGATATTCACAACAAGCTTTTAAATTGCTTATAGGTAAATATGTCCCAGCTTCTGAGGGGGTGAAACATGAGGGACTGACTGCTGGGAACAACCTGCCCTTATGCCCAGATAGTCACATTTTCCCCTCTTGCTTTTCAGGGTCTTGAAGACCTGAAAGACCCGTGTACAGAATGATGTAAATAGTACTTATTAGTCGGAATGAGGGTTTACTTGTGTAAACTCTTATACTGTCCTTTGGAAAGTATCTTTTGTATATAATTGAAAAATGAAGATAACTTATTCACAGCTGTGATGGACAGGATTGTTTTGTTTTCTGTTTTGTTTTGGGTTTTTTTAATTTTCTTATTTTATATTCCACTGGCTTAAACATAAGTTGAAAATGCATTTTTGTAATGGAACAAGTAGAGTGGCATTGGGAAAACAACTGACTTCTGCTTATGTGCTTCTGCAGATATTAAGTCTTTATGTAATGGCTTGTTTGTAATGTCATCTCTTCAATCCAGTAAAACTCAATTTAAAACCTTTTTTGGTTTGGGTTTTTTTTTTTTTTTGAGATCCTGTGTTATAATACATCAGTCACCATTACCGTAGTAGAAATAGGCACAAAACTCCCCAAAACACACCAACAGCCCCTCCTTTTTCATATAGCATTTGAAATGTCATACCTGCGCAGCCTCAAACCTCCTTTTGTGTGTTGCTGCTTTGGTTTAAGTGATGACACTGGCCTGGAAGCCCAGTTCTGACATCCCAACAAGAGTTGGATTCTCAGAGGTGATGATGGGAGGTGAACAGCACTTCAGATATTTTTAAAGTACTGGTATGAAACCAGTTTTATGTCAGCTCCAGCTTTGTGGCGTTTCTCACTTCACACTCAAAACAAATTAGCGTGTAAAGATACTATGGCATGTTTCAGACAACAGTTGACTGCTCCCAAGGTGAGAAGTTTGGATGGAAGCCTCTTCCTGCCTTTTGCAATCCACACAAGAATGTTATTTGGTCCAAAGTTCTACAGCTAGCTTCCTCAAAATGGAAATGGTTCTGTGTGTGAATTTAAAATCCAGAAGGCACAGTGGTGGGATTTCTCAGGGAATGAGAGTAGCAGCCTCGTATTAAAATTGCGCTACCTTAGGAACCTCTTCTCAGGAATTAGTACTGAAAATGCCATCCTAATTTCAGTTTGAAGCAAATGGCATTTAAACACAGCCATGGAGCATGTGTGCAGTCTATTTACCAATAGGCTTTTTGTTAACTCGCTGTGAAAGTGTTGTTAAGGAATCTGTGCTGTAGAGAGCTGTCCTTTATACCCCTGTGTAATCTGCCTTCAGAACGTGTCCGCAGAGGAGCCTGTGCCCAAGCAGGTTATATGCTTTTGGCAAAATCCTGCGTTAAAGTACCAGATACCACATTACAATTCTAAAATGTAAGTAGAGGAGGTTGTGCTTTTTCAAATGCTTCCGGTAAGTTTGTAGAAAATCCATGGAGTTCCTTGTTGATCCACATCCTCCCTTTCTAGTAAACCGTAAGTAAAATATCAGTGGCAATAGTTTTACAGGTGATAGGCTTTTTTCTCAGTATTTCAGTGAGATAAAAAAAGCCTCCCACTCCAAACAAAATAGCACAAAAGTAATTCAGCAAACACAGTCGGAATATTGAAACAAATCATAACATTCTTGAGAAAAGAATGGGCATATTGTTCCTGAAGCAAAACTGAGTGGTAGCCCTTTATTTTCCTGCTTATCATGTACTTTCCCTGAGAACAACATTCCACCGGAGTTTCCTCCTTGAACAGCACAACTCCTATTCTTCACCAGGGTTTCAGGCAGAACCTCTGCCCGTGCGCCAAGTGGTGACCTTCACCCGGCGAAGCCCCGTGGGAAGCATGAGTAGCACAATGGTGAGTGCTACAAAAAAATGTCATCTCTTTGCCCGTCTGCTTGGATGGGTCTGTGCTGCTACCAGCCGTGCCTGGGGCAATGTCTGCACTTGGGTGAGCCGGGGACAACTGCAGCTCGCCGTAGCTGTAGAATAGGCTAGACTAGAATAGTTTGGTCAGAAGGGACCTACAACCATCGTCTAGTCCAACTGCCTGACCACTTCAGGGCTGACCAAAAGTTAAAGCACGTTCTTAAGGGCGTTGTCCAAACGCCTCGTAAACACGGAGAGGCTTGGGGCATCGACCGCCTCTCGAGGAAGCCTGCTCCGGCGTTTGACCACCCTCTCGGTAAAGAAATCCTTCCTATGTTAGGTCTGAACCTCCCTGATGCAGCTCTAAGCCATTCCCAGGCATCTCATCCCTGGATCCCAGGGAGAAGAGCTCAGCACCTCCCTCTCCATGTCCCCGAGCAACGAGGTTCCCTCTCAGCCTCCTTTTCTCCAAACGAGACCAACCCAGAATGAAGACCTGGTTGCAGCGTTGTCCTTGGCTAGCGGCTAGCTCCAAGCTAATAATAAACTCTCCACACCGCTCTGTGCCTGGTAACTAATTGAGCTTAAATACTGTGGTGAGATAGGTGAGTGTGTTGAGATCTGTCAACCCGCTATCGAAATACACCGGCTAAAGATAGGAAGTGCCATTAAACTGATGTACTAAAGCACATGCGGCACACCACACATAAAAGGTTCACCATGTTAAAGTACAAAACCTCACGTGGGATGACTGTGGTGATCTTTTGGGCACTAAAATAACTTGACTGTGGTGTCAGCACAGCTCACTTCAGAAGATTTTTGAGCATGCCTTAATTAGACACATTGCTCCAGAACAGCAGCTGCCACAGATTAGCAAAAAGTCACCCAAAAAAACACCATACCTATTTCAAGGGGTGTTTTAAACAGCCTGGTGAAGCAGCCAGAAGCAAGACCAGCAGCAAGTCAGATCCACCACCTTGTCCTCGTGTTACACCGGTATTTTCCAATTGTCTGGCCGGAGCGGGGACGCCACAGCCAGAAACGAGACACGAATACTGATGGCATCACTCACACTTCCACAAGCTATAAAAAGGCATATTTCCTTGTGTGCAACCCCGTGCGTGCCTGGAGAGACCCACAAAACTATAATTACACCGTTACACAGCCGGGCGCTCGTCAATGGCAAAGCTGAGGAATGCCTGGGCCAGGGACAGTGTGCTGCGACTTGTCACCGATACCTTGTAAGTCCATTTGACATCGTTACACGGAGCGTTTCCCACAGATTAGCTGCAGCTCTGCTTGCCGGCAGAAAAAAAAAAACAGCCCCAGCTCCCCAGCGAGATCTGGCGTATAATTTCCACCAGGGTTTCCCCCCTGTTAACAGACAGGTTTAACCCTCACCTGATAAGCTGTACAAAACCATTTTGCTTTCATGAAGACACCTAAGGGAAAAGACATCATCCTCGCTTCAAGCCAGCCTCTAGGAAGCAAAAATCGAAGCCTAAAAAGGAACTTCGATACTCTCTGCCCACAGAAAATACAAAACAACCCAGGGCAACGTTAGCTCCAGTTGGAAAGAGGGGAACCAAGGCAGAACATCCCAGTACTGAAATCTCCTAGGGACCAGCACACCCCCTCGTTTCTGAGCACCAGCCTAGTTCCTAGAGTGTTTAGTATCAGCTGAGTTCCTACAGTATTTATCATCTCCTGGACACTTTCTCCCCAGTAAATCCCCCTCCACAGTGAGCAGTAGGTATTTTCCCCCTTCTTTGCAACTGTACGTGGTACATCTGGCAGCCTGCTGAGCTCATGCCAGTACTCTGCA
Source organism: Sagittarius serpentarius (assembly GCA_034782735.1). Taxonomy (NCBI): domain Eukaryota; kingdom Metazoa; phylum Chordata; class Aves; order Accipitriformes; family Sagittariidae; genus Sagittarius; species Sagittarius serpentarius. Next base: position 38,991,660 of record JAVKLA010000090.1, read on the forward strand.
ATTTAAAACCCTCTAAAGCAGGTCACCTTGCAAAGAGCAGCAACAGAAACCACCCCAAATTCTGCTTTTTAGAAAAATATTTTGGTCTTATCTCTCTTGTGCATCCACCAGGACGAGATCTCCTGCTACCACCCCCTCTGGAGCAGCATACCTGCCCGGTGGCTGCGGAGGAGACGGCCGCGCCGGCCAGGGTGAATGGCCAGCAACTTCCAAGAGCCTTTCAGGAGTGTGAAACAGAAACCCACGGCACGACGAGCATCTGGGAAGCCTTAGCACTATGTGAACTTTGCACAGCTTGAGAACAACTGTTGCTATAGGATTTCCATACATCCTTTCACACGCTGGCTCTGATGACAAATCAGCTCTGCGAGAGCGGATCAAATGCCTGGGACTCCAGCTGAATCTGCACCCCAAAGCCTCCCCCTGAACCCCAGCCCCCAGGACACAGTGCCTGGGGGGAGGACAATGGTCCCAGGAGACCCCCAGCCAGGCTCCAGTGTCTCCCACCATCGCCAGAGTCCCCGTCCAGCACCCTGGAGCCGTGGCACAGATCCTGCGCTGCCCTAGGATAGTGCCACCAGCTGGGTGGTCACGTCGACACCCCTGGATGCCAAGTACCTTGGCCTGGAAAAACGGGGCAGACTAAAATTATCCACAGACCTGCGTGCCCCATGGGTTGGGATGAAACCTACACCCCGCGGGACGTCAGCGGGCGGCAGCTGGGACGTGGGGCTGCCTGACGGCTGGCGCGGATGGCGGCACAGGGCATGGCCCCTGTGCCCGGGCTGTGCCCATCTTGCTGCCACCCCAGGCCCTCAGGGAGCTGGGTGGGGGGCCATGGGATTGACAAATAAAGCCGAAATTGAGCAAATTCCCTCGGCCCAGAGCTTGGCCAGAGGAAAACCTGCTGCTGCCCGCCCCTCTGCCATGGGTGCTCGTGAGCCGGACAGACACCTGCCATCCGCTGGGATTTGACCAGTGATTCCCCCAGATCAAATTCGGCCGGATCTTGGCTACATCACCATGGAGTCGTGGGCAGCCGGAAACCCCTCAGTGCTCCCAGCAGAAACCCGGCCCTGGGGCTCTCATGCATGCTCTGCGGAAAGCAGCAATTGGGACCTCATCCCCCCTATCCCCAGGAGGCCAGGGGCGAGGGGGGAGGGTCCAGCCCATGCTGGCCTCCTGGCCCGGGCCACCAGCTGCTCTCCCACGCTTGCCAGTCCATCTCCTGGTGCTGCCAGAACCCAGCAGCCCTTCCTGGCCCTGATAATAGTGGGGCTAATTCCTTATCCACTCTGTTCCCATGCAAAAAGGGATCTGGCTGGTCCCCTGCAAAAGGGGGATCCCTGGGGAAAAGAGTAGGGACCCCACAGAAACCCTGGGACCCTCCTGGCACCAAGGGCCTTCCCCAAGCCCCAGAGACCTCCTCAAACCTCACAGACCTTCTCCAATTCCCAGGACCAGTCCCCAACATCCCCTGAGCCCCCCAGACCTTCCTCAGGGTCCAAGGCAGGAGCATCCTGCAACCCATCCCCATCCCCAGAGCCCCCTCCAAGTCCACAGGGAGCTCGCCCGCCAGCACTGGGACTGATAAGGCAAAAAAAAAAGCCCTTCTCCTCCCAAATTAATGAAATCCCTTTGGGATGGGAGCACAAACACCATTTGGGGGCACAGCAGAGGAGCCGTCACCCCTTAGCGTGTCCTTGCCCCCTTCCCACCACCCGTCCTCCCACGGCAGGAGCCAAGGCAGCCGCCCCGGAGCACAGAAACCTTTATTTTGTTAAAAGGGGGAGCACCTGGTGGGACTGAGGGCTGGGGTGGGGAGCAGGGGGATGCAATGCCCCGGAGGGAATGGGGGACAGCCCCCATGGGGCTGCGGCGTGTTGGGCCACACAGGAATTGGTCCTTGGTCATGGCTCGCACGTGGCAGACGCGCAGCTGCTGCGAGTGTTTAGAGGAGGGGTCTCCCCACCAAGACACCTCCCTCCCCCAGGCAGGGCACTGCGGCAGCTCAGAGATCCAGGCCCTGGGTGGGACGGGGAGAACTGGTCCCCAAGCCCTGCAGCAGCGAGGTGGGAAGCAGCCAGGGGACCACGAGGAGCACGTGGACAGCAAGCCAAGCAAGAGCCGCAAGCAGGAAGCCAAAACCCAGGTGAGCACAACTCAAGCCCCCTGAAGCGGGGGTCTCCAGAGAGGTGCAAACCCCCAGCACGCCACCGCGAGCCCAGCAGAGCCTGGGACATTTACCGAAGGCTGTCCGTGGACCGGCTCCTCGGGCAAGCAAGGGGCAGAACCACCGAGGTCCCTTCGGCGCTGCCTGCCGCTGCGGGTCAGCGGGTGGGAATCAAGGATGACCCAACCTCAGCCCGAGGGCTGCCGACCCCGGCACCGGCCGAGCTAGCGGATGCTGCCGTCTCCCTCACCGCTCTGCAGCTTCTCCCGCTCAATGGACCACACCAGCTCCTGGACAAACTTCATCTCCGAAGCCACTTGCTTGGCCAGCGCCTCGTAGTGGTTCTCCAGCTTTCGGTAACGCCTTTTGAGGCCGTTGGCCACCTGCACCACGCTCTTGGTCTCCTCCTGCGCCTGCTTTTTCAGGGCCTCCGTCTTCTGCAGCTCCTGCCGGATCTGGCGGAGGTCCTGGCTGATGCTCTCGTTCTCCTCTTTGTACCACGACTCCTTCTCCTCATAGATGGACAGCAGGGCCTCGATGTCCTCCTGGAAGGACTTCTTATTCCTCTCCAGCTCTCGGAGGCTCTCCTCGGCTGCCGCCACCTCCTCCATCACCTTGGAGAAGCGCTCGAAGTTGATGTATGTGTTGTTTGGTGGCATGCTGGAGTGAGACTTGATGGTGTACTCCTTCAGGCGTGTGGTCTTCAGCCGGCGGCGCTCGGGCTTCTTGCAGCTGTCTTCATTGCGGACATTCCTCCTCTTGATCACCTGAGGAGAGGAACAGCCGCAGGCGTGGGGCACAGCCGGGACAGCAGGAGCGGGACAGCTTCAGCAACCACCCACAGTTCCCCAGCAGCACGGCCACCAGTGGCACCAAACCAGCCCCAGCTGGGGGTTGGAAGAGTAGTGGAGAGCTGCCGGTGCATCAACATGCACCCCCGACCTCTTGGATGTTTGACACCCAAAAAGTGCTGATTCTTTATATTCTTACCTTAATCCAAGGGTGTTCCAGGCTTTGAGCGATGGTCATCCGCTTCCTGCAATGACAGCAAGGCTGTGATCAAGGGGCAGAGGCTTTGCTGCCTCTTTCCCTACTGAAGTCCTGGAAAAGCAGCTCGGATCCTATCGCCTTTGGGGCATGGATGAGCCCAGACAAACTCACTGTACTCAGGGGCCACCCCAGACAGGGGCCGCATCCAGCTCCCTTGCCCTCAGCCAGCCTCCCAAGAGCAAATACACGCAGAAGAGCCTGCAGGAACCTCCCAACCGAGGTTTGATCATGCAGCACCACTGCTCCTGCCCCAGCCCAAGGTTCTGGGTGCTCAGGTTAGTCCTTGATCCCTTCCAAACCCCATTTCCTCCTCTTCAGCTGAGCTGCTGCACCCTCAGGTTGATCCCAGAATTCACCTCGTGCCTGACATGGGGGAGAGACTTTGGTTTCCAGATGTTTCACAACACCAATTCCTACAAGCAGCAGGAGGGAAATGGGGGGATAAATGGGATTTATAAACAAGCAGCACAACAGGGATGGGCAAAGGCCTCTGGGCTGGCAGCAGGCAGACTAAGAGCTAGACCCTAGCTCTTAGGCAGGAAACGTGGGAGCTGCCTGTACATGGAGGGTCGGGCAGGAGGGACTGTCCCCTTTCCCAGGGTCATCCCCAGCTCTGCTCCATCTCTCACTTGGGGTCCTTGACAAGCAGGCGGCGGATGAAGTCCTTGGCCAGCTCACTGGTGTTGCTGAAATACTCCTCGTCAAAGTCGTAGTTGACAGCAGATATGTTGGTCAGGGTCTCTTGCTTCGTTTCTCCCAGGAAGGGGGAGGCTCCACTCAGCCTGCAGCGAAAGCAGGTTGTGACACCCCAAAAAGGCGACAGCCCCAGGTGGGGGACTTGCCCTGCAGCGCCCGTCTCCCCCAGACTCCCCTTATACTCACAGGATGTAAGTGATGACCCCAATGCTCCTGGAAGAAAGAGGAAGACAAGGCTGAAGCCCCGTGGAGCACCGTCGGTTCTCTCTCCCTGTGCTTTCAGCAAGACGGGAGATAAGCCAGCACGACCCTGGTCCTGGGGACCGGCCACTGGTACCACTGGAAGGTGCTTGGGAGGGGACTCACTCACCACATGTCGGCCTCCAGCCCCAGGGGTTCATAGTTCACGATTTCTGGAGCTTCAGAAGGAAAGAGGGGAGAAAACAGACTTATTCTGGGGGAAAGAAGCCTGTTCCCATGGATGCATCCTGGCAGCTGCCCAGCCTGCCGCACCAGGGCTTTGGGCATCTCTCCGGGGTTAAGCCAAAGCTTTCAGAGCCCAGAGGAGCCCCACAGGAACACCGCCAGCCAGCTCTCACCTACAAACTCCGGGGTCCCAAATATATTCTTGAATTCATTTCCAGCTTCAATCTTGTGGGCAATCCCGAAGTCGATGAGTTTGATGCGAGGGTTTGGCACATTCTTGTCCAGCAGCATGATGTTCTCCGGCTGCGGGGGAAAAGGAGCATTTGCCCCCACATGCTCACCTGTGGGAGCCTTGTGCTGCCCTGGGCTCCTCTCCCTGCAGGAGAGGTCACAGGCCTCAAGCAGGGAAAGATCCTAGAGCCAGCCCCACTGCTCCGCAGGCACCTGGATGCTCATATCCACTCCCCAGCTGCCAAGCATGGGGCATTTGCACCTCCCAGACCTCACCTTCAAGTCAAAGTGCGCAATGCGCTTGGAGTGCAGATAGTGAACCCCATCCAGGATCTGCTTGAGGAACTGGGTGGCCTCCTCCTCCGTCAGGGACTCCTTCTCAGCCAGGAAATCAAAGAGCTCACCACCCGAGACCAGCTCCAGGATCAGCACCACGTCTGTCTTGTTCTCGAAGATGTCGTGTAGCGTGATGATGTTGGGGTGCTGAATCTCCCGCAGGATGTCCACTTCCCTCTCAATCTCCTCTCGGCTCACACCCCGACGGCTGGACGACAGCCGACGCTTCTTGATGAATTTGGCTGCGTACTCCAGACCTGTTTTCCTCTCCCGGCATTTTCGTACAATGGCAAACTGGCCGCTGCGGGATGTTGGGAGGAGGTGAGGAGAGGATCTCCTGCATTGCACGTGCCGGTGTGTGCTTGGCAGCAGAGTCAGCACCGGCACGAGGATGGCGGACGCTGCGTGCAGGGATGCTGTGCTGCGCTGCGCAGGAGGACACGCAGTTTCCCCCAGGACTGTCAGGAATTGAGGTCCTCCCCCACACAGCCAATGATGCCTGCCTGCTGCCGGCACGCTCCTGGGGTTTACACACCCTGGCACCGCTGGAGCAGGTGTGTAAAACCTAGCGCTGCCCAGGATAGAGGAAGGAAATTCTTCCTGGGGAGAGAGCAGCTGCTGACCCTCCCTGGGCTGCTCTGGGGCTGCTGTGACTCCCGGGGACGGGAGATGCCCATCGGCCCCCATTTCCAGCCAGGAGCCCCCGGGCTGCTCCCAGGAGTGAACCCCAGAGCCCGGTGCTCCCAGGGAACCATAAAGCTCCAGCAGGGAAGGTGGGCAGGGAGGGAAATGCCTGAAACCAACAGTTCAAAGCATGCTTGGGTCAGGGGCTGCAGGGAGGCAGGTCTCCAGGCATCGACAAGTCCTTCAAGGAGCCGGGTCCTGCTGACACCAGCATCACTGCTACGGCAGGATCTTGATCCTTGTCCCTCCCCACCCCAGCCGAGCCCCCTGCAGCCCCTCTGGCAACACCTTCCCCTCCCCGAAGACGGGATCTGTCCCACGTCCCCAGGCTGCTCCCTCCCCTCCCTGCTGCCCCAGCCATTGGCCATCCCTGCCAGCACACAGTGACGTGAGGTCCCCGTCACTGGCCTCCGTCACCGGCCTCTGCGCACACCCGGACCCAAGGCTTCTTTACATGTCCCTGGATCATGGCCGGGGCCACCCACAGCCCCCCCGGGGCACAGACCAGCCCTGCTCAGGTGGGATCCAGCCCCCAGGCACCACATCCGTCCCCACAGCTCACACTAGACCGCAACTACAGCACAGCCCCGAAGGCGAAGGGGACCCAGAGCAAGCCTCTGGAAGCTCCCCCTCTTTTAAAAAAAATGCTGAAACCACCCAAAATGTTTCTGCTGCACAATTATTTCCCAGTGCCCAAGAAGGAGCACCCCCAGGGAGCCCTGTGCCCAGGCAGCCATGGTTGCAGCAGACCCTGAGTCCCAGAGGCGCCGGCACGGGGCTGGCATGGCTGAGGCAGTGCCGGAGGATCCAAACCCAGCCCACACTCCCCCCACCGCCGCGGCCTTTGCATCCCGGATGATTAAATCCCATTTGCATGCAGTGATTCACCCCCAGATCTGTCCCGCAGGCGCAGAGTGGGCGGCAGCAACCGAGAAGGGCCGGAAGCCGCCAGCACCAGCCCAGCAGCCCTGGCCAAACCCGGACAGGATGAGAGTTCTGCAGGGAACTGCTAGGCCTGCCCAGATATAGGAGAGACTTTAAGGTTAATTAACACCTTTTTTTTTAATATATAGCTGCTAGAGGTGCCTGGCTCTCAGTATAGCACCCGGCCCCCAGACCCACTGCCTGCAGATAGCCACAGAGGTGACACAAGGGGATGCTACTGGCATGGGGACACCACAAGGGCTGCACCAGCTGGGTGAAGCTCCCGACCCGGTGCTCGGGGAGGGGGTGCAGCCACAGAAGCACCCCCTGGGAGTGCAGTGGGATGTCACTCACCTGCCCAGCTCTTCCCCCATCTCATAGAAGTCCTCCACACTCTCCTGCCGGAAGGTGGACATGGCTGCGGGGCCCTCGTGGAGCTGAAACCACCCCGACCCTGTGAGTGGAGGAGGATGCCGGGGAGCAGCTGGGAGTCAGCACCTACGGCACCAGGAAAGGGGGTTTGTGCCCCAAGAGCCACACGCCAACACCAGCAACAGCCCTGCTGTGGCAGCTCGGGGCCAGGATCCGGCACAGGGATCCTGTCCCCACAGGGGGACAGAGGGCAGGTTGCCCCAAAGCAGTGCAGCCCCATGCCATGCTGCGCCATGGGGCGGCTGGGGCTAAGCCACAGATTAGTCCTGGGGATGCCCCCAGCCCCATCTCATCACACCCCAAGGCCCCTGGGAACCCCCTCCCCTGCCCCCCCTGGCCCCAGCGCGGATGCCCTGGGGGGAGACAGAAGGCAATAGGGGCAGTGGCTGGGTGGGCCCCATGCTTGTGGGCCATGCTCAATCCCAAACCTCTTGTCACTGCAGCCAGTGACACCCGGCTGTGGTGGAGGGACCCCCCAACGTGGCCAGCGGCACCCCACTGCCCCCTTACCCCCACACCTACAGCCCCCCATCCCAATCCCCCACTGCCCCCACCCTGCCCCCTAGCCTCCCAGTCCACAGACACCCCCCCCATCCCCCACACTGTATGCCTGCCCCAAAGGCCCCCTTCCCCCATCCCGATCCCCCCCCAG
>JAVKLA010000090.1:38999363-39013714 GCA_034782735.1 Sagittarius serpentarius
GTCGAGGAAGCCAAACGAGCCCACCAGACTTGCTGGGAGACGGCTAGAAAGGGCAGAAAGGCCGGCCTGGGCTGCACCGCCCCAGGCCAGGGCCCGGCTCCGGCCGGGAGCTCTCCCGCTGCGGGGAAAGGGGGGGACGGGGCGGGGAGGGTAGGCCGCAGTCGCCGCCGGGCTGCGAGGGGCTCTGCCCTCGCGCTGAAGCCGGGCTCACCGCCGGCCCGACCCACGTGACGAGGGCGGACCTATCAGCGCTGCCCCCCTCCGCCGCGGTTGCCGCCGTGGTACCGGCGGCAGCGGGAGGGCCGAGATGGCGGCTGGCGGGCTTGTGGCGGCGAAGCCGCTTTGTCAACGGCGCTTGCTCGCATCTCCCTCAGCGCACCGAAAGGCACCCAGGCGTCGGCCACCCCCTCCCACCGCCCTCCCTGGTCCCTAGGGAAAAGAACCAGTGGGACAGACGATGGGACTTTGGCGTTTATTATAAAGAAAAAAAAAAAAGCTAATGGATGCGTTATGGGAACAAGAGGAATCTGTCACATATTTAGAGCTGTAACCAGCCACCTGGAGAAGGCTCCGAAAGCAGCAGGGAGCTCTGGCTGCGGTGGTGAGGCAGCTGAGGAAAGCCCCGCTCCCCGGAGGGAGACTCCGTCCCCTCGTTCTGCCCAGCCCCAGCCCCCTGGGGGCCAGCCTGGAGCCGGGGGCGAGTTTCATCTCTGCCCCCAGAGAGCTGCACTCATTCCCTGGCAGCTACAAAGCTGGGGATCCAGAAAGAGAGAGGAACAGGCTTTTAGAGTACAGGCATCACACCCTACACACAAGAAAGCCCTGGGGACCTCGTTCCTTGGGTTTAACCGTGCCCCTGTTCCACGGCAGGGTGCCGCGTCACTGTCCCTGCCTTACACTCCGGCAAGGCTGCGCAGAGAGCTCAGACACAACACAGCTCGGAGGAGTCTGATGTTCCAGGGAGAGCTCACAGCAGGTTCAAGGTGTCCAACTTGTTACAAACTGGGTTTCCAGAAACCCTCCCAGCAGGGAAGCTCCACCACCAGACGAGGAAGATCTCAGGATCTCCCAGAGCTTGGTGCCAGGACTCCACAGCCTGCACTGCGCACAAGGGAGGACTAAACAGTCCTCCTAGTCCTTCCTGAACCCCAAGTCTACAAATCCTTCCCCACCTCACTCTCCCCCTTCTATTCCTGCAGTTTGTGCAGTGCTGCTGCTTCACTAGCATGTGTCAGCTGCCATGGAGGGACAGCGTGAGACCAACTGTGCTGGGTCAGGCCAGCAGCCACGCAGCCAGCAGTGGAGGCCCACAGAGAACCAAAGCAGACCAGGAGAAGCTGCTTCCCTGCTCGCAGCACCCGCAGCCAGGAACCGGAGCCAGAGAAACTGTGAGTTTAGCAGCATTTGGTGAATCTTCCTTCCATGGACTCACGAATCACATCTGAAGCCGGGTGAACTTGTGCCAGCCCTGGCACGCAGAGCTCCCACTAAGGGAGAGCGAGCAGTTTGTTCTGTCCTTCATTCCTTGTCTTGGAATGAGCTCTTACCCCAGGGGGGAATTTTCCCCCTTACCCAACAGCAGCCTAATTCTTTAAAAGCCTTTGGTGAAGAACCTTACAGAAATGCAGGTAGACGATATCAATCACATCACCTTGTAGCGACCACAGCCCCTCTCCCAGCAGCAAGGAGCATACATTCTCCTGTGCCAGACAGGTCTGAGAACAAACCGGAACAGGCAAAGAGCCCAGTTTTCACTTCAATAAATCACCTTGAGCTACTTGGGATTTAAAATACTGCAGCAAACAAGACAACAATACCAACTACTTACTTAGTATAGCGGGGGGGTTGGGGGAGGGACAGTGACTCTTGCAGGGAGCTGAACCACAGTTACATGCGCAGATCAGCTCCCAGGACCCCTCCACCCACACACAGACCAGAAACCCCCACAGTACATGACACCAGGATCCACAGCACCAGCCCAAGCAGCTGCGATGAAATGGATGGAGATGCCCTGTGCCCAGTCAGGAAGACGTACTTCCCTCAGGCTGCTCTTCTCACGCGTAGATCCAGTGCTCGGCTGTGTCCTCCCAGCAAGTCAGTTCCTCCGGGTGGAACCAGAGGGAGATCTCCTGGCGGGCACTCTCAACCGAGTCGCTGCCGTGGATCACATTCCTGTGGGGAAGAAGAAAGGGATCAGCCAGCACTAAGCAGAGAAAGGTGGGAGAGGGAAGCTGCCATTTGGAAAATTTCACCCTGACCAATTTCATTAAACTGACTGAGCTAGTCACATCCTACAACATTCTTTCCCACGGCACAGCCCTCTTCCTTTCAGCTCAGGGGCTGTTCATGATTACGCTGAACATGGCTGAGGTCATGCACATGCAGGAGCTGCCAGTTCCCAGCACTCTTCCTCCTATGAGGAACCATTTGTTTCCTACAGGAGGAGCTGTACTCTGCTTTGTTTTATGCAATCCAAGTTTTGCCTCCAGATTTCCCCCCTTCCTTCTGTCAAAGTAGGTCCAATGAAGCAGGTTTGGTATCAGACGCCACGGAACACAAACCTAAGCCAGGAGGGTTCAATAAAAGCAGTGTCTACCACAAGCCTGAGTGCAGGCACCCAAGCTCACCACCTGTGAAGAGCCCTAGTGCATGTAGAGCTCCCGCCTGGCTTTTGTTACAGACTTGGATGCCCAGTGGAGCTAGAGCAGCCCTCCAGGTACGCTGGTCCTCTAGGAAAGGACTGAGAGGGCTCCCCCCTTCCTCTTCACAGGCTGACAGTCCTGATTCCCTGATGAAAAAGACAAGCAAACCCCACCTGCTTTCAACAGAGAAGGCCTCAGGAGGCAGGAAAGACACAAACCCAGGCTCCTCCTTCTGGCAAAGCCAGCCCCAGGAGGCAGAGGTCAGCTCATCCTGCTAGGGCTGCTCTGCAAGCTGTCAGAGGGAGACAGCTCTGATCCAAGCACAGAAGGGAGACGCTCCGCTCTGCAGATGCGGACTGGCAGGGCAGGCCTTGCACAGGAACGCCTGGACAGGATGCCCTGAAATACTGAGGGGATAAAAAGCCAAAGCTCTCACTTGCTGACTTCAACGCAGAAGTCTCCTCGGATGGTGCCAGGCCTGGATTCGGCTGGGTTCGTCTCCCCAATCATTGTGCGAACTGTCTTGACCACATCCAGGCCCTGCCAGACCTACGTGACAGCAAAACAAGAATCAGCTTCCACAACTCCCCCAGCAGGTCATACCATCTGTCCTCTACATTCCCAATCTGATCCACCTGGGTGAGAGACAGGAGAGGATCTCTCTGTAAATAGTCTTCACAAGTTGATTTTGGAAAATAATCAGAATTGTCTGTGGATTTAACTTACCACAGAAAACATCCTTGCAGTTCAGTACAGCTTCAAGAGGCCCTCCGAAGAGAGAGGCCACCTTGTTTCCATCGTACCACAAGCCAATGCTGCTTAAACATTGCACTTACTTTCTGTTCCTTGGTTCCGGAGAACCTGGCCAGCACTCACCATGGCCACCACGGGCCCGGAGCTCATGTACTTCACCAGCCGGCTGTAGAAGGGACGGTCACGAAGAGCGATGTAGTGCTCTTTCAGCAGCTCCTCCGAGGCCTGAGCACAAAGAGCACAAAGATTAGTCTGCTCTGAGCAGGTGGAGATTTGGGCAAGGTGTACACCTGAGAGATGAAGGCAAAGCTGGATAGTGCGTGTTACAACTAAGCTCCTGCACAGATGCTCACTTCCCGGAGTGAAACAGCTTTACTTTGCTGAAGCCTGACACATGAAGGGCAGAAGTTTCTAGGCCAGAGGAGCAACACCTCCCAGCGTACAACAGCCACGTAGGAGAGCCCTGGAGCACGGGCACAACAAAGTGCAGGCACACTCCCCACAACTGGAATCACCCCTCCAGAAGCAGTTTAGGCACCTGGGTGCCAACACCTCTCTGACCTGCGAGGGATTTGGTGCCCAAATGACAACAGCAGGCTGTACAAGCTGGAAGGCAGGCAGAAACACCACCACCACCCTCAGCAGTTACCAGCAGAGCCGGGGCCGCACAGGCCTTGCTTCAGCCTGGGCCCCCCTGCACCAGAGGACCCCCCCGCCCTGGTCAGCGGCGGTACCGGCCGGGCCGGGCCCCTCACCTGCAGGAGCTTCAGCCCCACCAGCTGCAGGCCCTTCCTCTCGAACCGCCGGATGATCTCCCCGACCAGGTGCCGCTGGACCCCGTCCGGTTTGATGGCCACGAAGGTGCGCTCGTTGGCCCCGCTGCAGGCTGTAAGGAGAGGGCGGAGGCGTAAGGGGAGGAGGAAGGAGACCGACCCGGGCTCCTCAGCCGCGGGGGCACAGCGGGGGGGCGGGCCCGGCCCGCGGAGGGTGGGCGGAGCCAAGCGTGGGGCGCGCTTAGTGTTACCCCGCCCCCCCCAGCATCGTTTTCTCTACCAGCACCCAAAGCACATTGATCACCATTATCCAATTTTATTGATTCCAGTGGCACTAATACAGGCGGCGATGGGCACGACGGACAGTCACACTGCAGACAGGCATTCCCCCTCCCCCATTTTGTATCAATTCACCCCCCCACACCTTTTGAGAGAAATGAAGGAGCACCTCCCCTCCCCCCACCTTCTGCAGAAATGCTTTCGAGTCAAATAAATACAGAATTGGGCAAATCTAGTGGAAATGTTTTAGTTACAATGGCAAAGATGAGTCATGTGCAACACAGAAACCTATAAGGCTTTTTCTTTCTTTTTTTCCTCCCCTCATTTAAAGTCTCAAATCGCTATGAAACCGATTCATAAACAATGCAAAGAGATGGTGGTCACGGGCGTCTACCCCTTCGCATGGGCATTAAACGCTAATTAATTAATTCTCCCCCTCCCCACCCCACCCCCAAGAGTCCAACGAGTTTAATTAGAGTTTGTCGAGGAAGTTGTCGAGGGCGGGGATGCCTTCCTTCAGCCCTTTGCGTTTGCGGGTCTCGGCCACCACCTGGCAAGGACGGCTGGCACTGTCGAAGGGATCCCCGGGCAGGATCTGCCAGTGGTCAAAGACACACTGTGGGAAAGCCTGGCCCCCTGTGTTGGACCTTAAATCCGCTGTAAAACCTGTAAGGAAGAAGAAAGGGGGGGGGCAGTGAGGTGAAAAGGAATGGGCGTAGTTTGGCATTACCTCTAGCAGAGCACCCCCCACTCCAGGTCACCACCGGTATGTCTAGCAGCAAAGGAACCCAGACCAGCACCCAAAAAAAAAAAAAAAAAAAGCCTACAGAGCACCTCTCCCAGGAGGAATGGCTGGGAGAGTTGGGGGTGGAGAAGGCTCTGGCAAGACCTTGCTGCAGCCTCTCCAGACTTCAAGGGGGCTTAGAAGAAAGATGGGGACAGACTTCAGCAGGGCCTGTAGCAACAGGACAAGAGATAATGGTTTTAAACTGAAAGAGGGGAGATTCAGACTAGGTATGAGGAAACTTTTGATGATGAGGGTGGCGAAACACGGGCGCGGGTTGCCCAGAGAGGCGGTCGATGCCCCATCCCTGAAAACATTCAAGGTCAGGTTGGACGGGGCTCCGAGCAGCCTGATCGAGTTGAAGATGTCCCTGCTCATGGCAGGGGGGTTGGACCAGATGGCCTTGAAAGGCCCCTCCCCACCCAAACCATCCTGTGATGTCCATTTCTCTTCCCAAGTAACAAATGGTGGGACAAGAGGAAACAGCCTCAAGTTGCACCAGGGGAGGTTTAGATTTGGTGAAGAAACTCTTCACCATACCCAAAGGGTTGTCACACACTGGAACAGACCACCCAGGGGAGGGGCTGTGTCACCATCCCTGGAGGTATTTAAAGGACATGTAGACGCGGCACTTAGGGATATGTTTCAGTGCTGGATTAACAGTCAGACTCAATCTTAAAGGTCTTTTCCAGCCTAAGTGATTCTACAATCGTTGTGGTCAGACAGTCGGACACAAAGGATTCCCCTCCTTCCCAGGGTTGGTGCCAAGCTCCTGGGAGCTGCTGCACGCCCAGGGGAGCGTCCAGGACCAGCACACTCACCAAAGGATTCGTTGACGGGCAGGTAGGCCTTGACCACGAACATGGGGGTGCCAGCCACCTGGGTCTCCTCAAACACATGGCCACGTTTCCTGTTCAGCACACCGTAGATGCCACCCACCACCTGCTCCGGGCACTGCAAGAGAGAGGTGTCAGGACCACAAACCACCCACTCACGTTTTCGTCACAGAGGATCTTCTGGGTCGAGCAGAGGGTTCCTCACCTGGATTTCCACAAGGTAGATGGGCTCCATGAGCCTGGGCTGAGCAGTGAGCACACAGGCGTACAGGCATCTCCTGGCAGTAGGAATGATCTGCCCGCCTCCGCGGTGGATGGCATCGGCATGCAGGGTGACATCATGCACATCAAAACGCACGGCACGCATGTTCTCCTCGCAGAGGACCCCCTGGAAAAGCAGAGCAGTGGGTCAGCCAACACCGCGTCAGGGGACAGCTGGCAATTCCCTACCAGAAGGCTCTGGCCCCATGGCTTATGGACATTCCTTGCAAGCAGGTCCTACAGCAAGAAGCACAAGAACCAGCTTGGCACAGCAAGGAGCCACACGGCAAGTCATCTCCCTTGCCTAGGACCCAGGAGCCAGCTACCCTTGCCGCCAAGACACCGCTGCAGCTCCTCCGAGAAGGCTTCAGGCACTGAAACCATTTTTACCAGTATCTTCACACAACAGCTCCAGGGTTCCCATCAGCAGCAGGAACACTGACACACATTTATGATGCTGCATAAGAACCCAAGTATTTGGCCAGGAAAAGTTTTTCACACTACTAGGACAATAAAAAAAGCTGTAGGCATGGTATCTTCTTCTTCAGACTAACTTAAAAAAAAAAAATGTAAACAGGATAAAACGATCTCCTGTTTTGGAGTTATCTCCTGTCTAGTCCTGAAAAAACAATTGGTAAAACAAGGCCAGATCTTTGCTGAGGCTCTCAGAGCAACTTTCATTTTCTTCTGATGCCAGTTCTGTTATTCACCGTAAAAGTCTGTCCCTGCTGTTGCATTATTTTAGTTTCAGAAAAGCTTTTTAAAATTTTAAGTACACGCTGCCATGATGAATTTCTCTGGGAGAAAGCTTTTTGTCCTAACGGGGGGTGTGCACGTGTGTGCGCGTGTGCATCTCAACTGATAGGACACCTTCACTCCAGCTGTCATGGAGTTTCATTTATCCTAAAAGATCCTTCCGAATTAAAGTATGTTGCACTGTACGTGACAGTTCTTCCCAACAGTCTTTGAAAAGCAAGCTGTTTATGACGCCACACACCGCCTGCCCCAGAGTGATCCCAGCCCCACCGCAACCAGAGCCAGGTGCTGCCCCTACCTCCTTTGTCGCCCACTGGAAGCCGGCCACCACGCTGTCCTTGATCTCATTCAGGTACTGCACTCCCTTGGTGATGTCGGTCAGGATGTTGGGGCCGGTGCCATCAGGACCAAAGCACCAGATTTTCCTGGCTTCGGTGACATCCCACTCATACTTCTCAGCCAGGTAACGAGCTCGTTGCTTCAGCTCCTGTCGAGCAGAGACCTCACCCTTGTCAATATCTTCGGCCAAGCCATCTGGGAAGGGCCGGGCCTTCATGTACAGCCTGTTGTGTTTGTTGGGGGACTTGGAAAGGCACATCACGTTGGATTCCTCACTGACTGTCTCACGGTAGGACACAACAGGGTCTGATTTCTGCCATGACAAAGAGCAGAGAAGAGCAGTGAGCCACCAACCAAACCACAGCTCAACAGATACCCGCTCAGAGCTCACCAACAGCTCTGCCACTGCAGCCCTTCTACCTTAATAGGAATGCACGCGTGGTCCTCTTCCAGATCCTTCAGGCAGATCTCCAAGTGCAGCTCCCCTGCACCGGCAATGATGTGCTCCCCAGACTCCTCAATTATGCACTGAAATGAGTTTATACAGCAGGTAAGGCTTTCAACTGCAATGCAACAAAAGCTCTTGCACATAAATACTAGTGACTGTCTCCACTTTTTGTTTTTGACTCATGGAGCTACTTTTAGATGCTCTTTCCACTGATCTGGGGATGACTCAGCACCAACCCCAAGGTGAAACACAGTATTTCTTCCCACTCTGGTAGGGCTGGGATCAATACTCAATTCAAGACTCTTCTGCCAGCACCTCCAGTGCAATCAAGACAAAAGGCAGAAGCCTGCTCTGCCAACCGGGCCAGGATTTCTCCTGCCCCCAAAACAATCTCGGACATTCACCTGCACCATAGGGTCAGACTTGGCAAGACGCTTCAGTCCCTCCACCAGCTTGGGCAGGTCAGCTGGGTTCTTGGCTTCAACAGCCACACGCACGACAGGGCTGACGCTGAACTTCATGACTCTCATGTTGTGAGCGTGCTCGAAGGTGGTGATGGTTCCAGTCTTCACAAGGAACTGGTCGACACCAACCAGACCAACAATGTTTCCACAAGGCACGTCCTCAATGGGTTCAACATAGCGGCCCATCATGAGAATGGTCCTGGTGAAAGAGAAAGTTGTTTTAATGAAGTCTGAACGAGGTGGTCCCACCAGGCAGTATCCTGGAGTTCAGCAGCAGACTTGATGTCCACAGCCAAGCACCTTGCCTGGCCTCAGAGACAAGAGCTACAACCACAAATACGAACCACAGAGCACACCCCAGCCAGGGCTGACCTTTGAATTGGCTTCAGGTACAGATCCTCCTTCTTGCCAGGTGTGTAGTTTGGTCCCATGATTCTGACTTTTAAGCCAGTCGAGACGAGACCAGAGAAGACACGTCCAAAAGCGTAGAAACGTCCCTTGTCAGAGGTTGGCACCATTTTGGAGATGTACATCATCAGAGGGCCTTTGGGGTCACAGTTCTTAATACCTGAGAGGAGAGAAGACAGACCAACTTAGTTCAGTACCATTTCTCACATTTGGTTATGTGCCCTGTCTCCCCACTCACCCCAAATCCCAACATGAGACCTGTACCCACTACTGTCCCAGACCTTCACTTCTGTCCAGACAGCTGGCCAACCCAACCAGAGAGAAGGATCACATCACCAAGTTATCTTTTAAACGAACACAGGCTCAGCCTGAGCCTTTGGCATATACCCTGGCCACACTCCAGTTACTTACCTAGCTCAGTTCTCCTGAGTAAAGCTCGTAAGCTTGTTTGAGCCATACTAGAAAAGCTACAGACTCAAAAATTACAGTAGCTACTGAGCTGGGTACTTGGAGAACAAGATGGCTACGGGTGTGTTGAAGCCCTTATGTGAAGAGACACCCAGCAGCGAAGTAGCAGCTCATCATACCTATGGCAGCCTCATCATCAGGGGGTCCCTCGTAGAGCAGCTCACAGCGGTACTTCTGGGCTGTGACAGGAGAAGGCAGGTGAATAGTGATCATCTGCAGCAAGGCATCTCCGGCAGGCAGCCACCGCCTCATCACGGCCTGAGCAGAGATCACAGGAGTAAGACCCAGTCAGATTGTTCACAACCTGGCAGTTAACCTTCCCTTGCTTCCCCAACCTCCGAGCTGCCAACAGCACCTTCCCACCCAAGCAGGGTTTGTAGCTGCTTAGTAAGCTGACACAGCTGGAGCAGCACAACTACTTTTCTCCTCCCCACAGACACTTCAGACCAATCTCACCTTCAGCAGGGGTTTGCCCTCCTTGTCCTTATCTTCACTATCAAGCTTGATGTCCAGTTTCTCAATCAGTTTAGCCGCCTCCTCTTTCTTGAAGTTCATGATTGCATCGAAAACCTGGAACAACAGCAGCAGTCATGAGTGTTGCTGGTGACCCAGTTTAAAACAGCAGCACAAACGTCTCTGAAGAGAATCTCTGTTCTTGCTCATCAACCAGCTGAATCCATTTGAAGGCTCAGACACATGCTTTCCTGCACAATACCTACTACCAGTCTCCCTGCCCACACAGAGTAACGAGCTAGGCTTGTGTCAGATATTTAAATTTCTTCAATCAGACAAGTCAGGTCAAAGTGAAGAAATTTTCCATCATCACACACTGTAACTGAACCAAAGAGCATAAGGCACCAGCAATGTCTGAACACTACGGAACTCACCTTGAAGATGGGGTCAAGGATGAGCTGGCAGAAGGTCCTGGGCAGTTTCTTTCCATCGGGGCTGGTAGCAGATTTGCTGAACTTGCCAGTAGCAGGATCAAAATACCTGGAGAAAGAATCAAGTCAGACAAGTATCAATGCTCAGTTCAGCTACAGAAGTGTGGCTTGTTCTGCTTGCTCAGGTCAGAAAAGCTGCTCAGTAACAACTGTCTTCATACGTTTCCCCATCTCTCAGGTTTTCAGAGCTCACCAAAATGCATTTAACTCATGTTGCCAACTCACCTTCCCCTCCCCATTTATCTGGGTGTTTCCTATTCTGCAAAGATTTCATGGGAAACAGTTCTTTTGCTAGCACACACACCAAGTCACCAAGACAGGGCCGTAAGTGGGCACGACCGCATCTTCCCTCCTTACCCATCTACAGCGTCAGGCTGCAGCCACACAGAGCTTATCTGGAATTAAAATCAACAGCCACGACTCCTCACCTGTCTCCCCACAGCTTCTTCATCATGTCTTCTACTTTCTTGGCACGCTCAGACGGATTCAGCTGGGCATCACCCTTGGCAGCGAACTTTGCAACATACATTTCAGCAAACTGTTTCAGAGTGAAAGCCCAGCCATGCAGGCCAGAACCAAAGCCAACAGTACCAAGCACTGGATCAATCTGAAAGGGAAGAGGAGAGCTTGGTTGCAGAGGAACAGCCACAGCTCTTACAGCCACGGAGTGTTACAGCAGTCAGCCTACTCCGTCCCAAACAACACTCAAGCACAAAGAGTTTGAAGATGGAGCTTCAGGACTATGGGACCCTTGAGCAGTTCTGTGACAGCCTGGCCACACACCCACCACTGTAGCTTTGTAGCACAGAACTAGATCGTTTTTTTCATCACTTTGACTAACTACATACTCAGACAGCTCAGCGGCTACGCAGATTTGCGTGCAGGTAAGACTCCTGTCCTTCAGAGAGATGGTCAGCAAAACATCAAAACCTGCAGCATGCAGGAGAGGGCTCAACGGGAACAAAGCGCAAGCTTTTTCTCAGAACTGACAGCCCTGCTTGCTACCCAGGAACCCAGCAGGGAGTGGTGCGTGGAGCGCAGGGACTGGCAAACACCTACTGGCCTTCCATTTCAGAAGACAGCCAGGGGAGGGACGCTGCGTAGGAGCCTAGGATCTTGCATCACCTGACATCACAGATGTGATGTGGACAAGAAGGCATCCTACAAAACAAGGGCACCCTTGGCAAAGAAAGAAAATACTTCCTTGTATTTATAGTCTTTCTTTGCTCAAGCTTTGAACTACTAGAAGATTCCAGAGGAAAGCTAGCAAGAGCTCCAAAGCAGTGCAAGCCTAGGTAGGACGGGCATCTTCGTTACTCTACTCTCACTTCTCCACTTAAGACAAGGAAGAATGACTAAGGAGACAACTGCTCCGTCTCACTAAAAGGGATTATTTCGAACACAGCATTCACAGCCTCCCTCTTACCATGATATTTCCCATGGGCCCACTTTCTCCTTCTCCGTACGTGGAGATGATGACGTTCACATTTTCCACAATGCGCTGGAAGGTCTGGTACAGCTCTTCTGGCTCCAGCTGCAGCTCCAGCAACGCTCGGTCCATCTTGTTCATCATCAGGACAGGCTTGATCCTCTCGGCAATGGCCTGACGCAGCACAGTCTCTGTCTGCACACACACGCCTGCCAAACACAGGGGAATTAGTTATCCTCGTCTTCAAACTCGCCCAACGTACACTCCACTCACATATGACTGCAGAAAACTTACCGGAGACACAGTCTACAACAACCAGGGCACCATCAGTGACACGAAGAGCAGCAGTGACCTCTGAAGAGAAGTCCACGTGCCCAGGAGAGTCAATCAGGTTGATCAAGAAACCAGAACCATCCTTGCTCTGCTTGATGAAGGCCAAATCATTTTCAGAGAGCTCATAAAATAGGGAAATAGCTCTGAAATAAAAAAAAACTATTAAAATTATTATCTACATGTTACCCTCCCCAATGCTTAGAAACAGCCTTTTATCCCACACAGACAGCTGCGTCTGGGCTTAAGGATTTCATAAAGCATATTCCTGGGAGACCAGTGTGGGAGATAACCAGGAGCGCAAGCTAAAATCTGCCCTTCCTACGCTCTTCTAAAATCATAACCTCTTCTGACTCCTTTCCATTTAAAGCACCCAAAGAGAGTTCCGTTTCTTTCAATCGAGGATTTATGCTTTTTCTACTAAACCCAACCACCTTTTTGATCCCTTTTCATATCCCTCAGGGTCCTCAAACCGCCCGGGGTGACACAACCACCAGGTATGTCGCAACAGATGCTCCCAAGACAGTCTCCACACCGCATCTGCGGGACTCCAGCGGACATCAGCCACATCCAACAGTCCCAGTGCTAAAATGGAAGGCTGAAGCTCCCGCTGCACATCTATTTCCCAGCAGCCATCAAGGTAGTGCTCTATGATTCACCAGAAGCCAATCAATACTTG
The DNA here is from genome assembly GCA_034782735.1 of Sagittarius serpentarius. Taxonomy (NCBI): domain Eukaryota; kingdom Metazoa; phylum Chordata; class Aves; order Accipitriformes; family Sagittariidae; genus Sagittarius; species Sagittarius serpentarius. Next base: position 39,011,957 of record JAVKLA010000090.1, read on the forward strand.
CTCTTTCATTTAAGCAATCCTCACAAGCAAAAGATGAGCTTCTGAACTAGACAAGAGAAAAGCCTGACGGCGTCTTCCTTCATCTCATGATCAAACCAGTGGAGGACTCAAAGCCCCCCCGAGCTCAGACCACGCAGCACGAGCACTGAGGTGGCCTGAAGGGAGGGAACTCACGTTGATTTGATGGTAATGCACCGTTCCTGCTCATCCTTTCTTGTGTCGGTGAAACGGGTCTCCCCCGCGCGGGCAGAAGCAATGATACCAGCTTTGCATACCAGAGAATCAGTCAAGGTTGATTTGCCATGATCAACGTGGGCAATCACAGACATGTTTCTGATGTTGGCCTTTTTATCCATGATGGCCCGTATCTGGTCTACTGTGAAGTTCACCTTGAAGAATGAAAGAAGAGGTGAGGGGAATAGAAAAATGGAGGGTACATAAAAAAGGCTTTGGCAATTCCAGGAAGCCTGACCAACACCACAAATACCTGCCATAGTCACAGCGACACCAATTCTGCTTGTGCAGCCTGCGTTACAAGACAACCCACAGCAAGGACACCGCAGATACTGGCGTTACAAGCAGAGGGGCCTGGGCCCTCAACCCAAGCCCCCAGCGCGCTCCCTCTCTGGCTCAGTATCCTACAAACCCCGGCAGCATCAACGGGTCCTTGAGGCAAATCCCCGCTAAAACCGAACCCTCGTTCAGTCGCTGCTCCCCAGCGGGAAAATGACAGCCCGGTGCGCCGGTATGATTGCCCCCGCCCGGGCCGCAGCGTTACATAAGGCAGTCACTGGCCACCGCATAGGCCCGTTCCCCGCATCAACACCGCTCCGGTGCCACATCGCCGCCGCCGCCGCTCCCCCTCCCCATAAGGCAAGCCCCACCAGCACGGCCGCGGCAGCCCCAGCACCGGGAGAAAGCGGCCCGGGGGGGGGGGGGGGGGGGCTGTCAGACCCCCCCCCGGGCCCCTAAGCCCCACCCGCCGGGCAAGCACCCCAAGTCTCCCCGGGGACAGCCTCCTCCCTCCCCCCTACACGCTGTCCAGCCCCACCCCTCTCCCCTCGGCAGCGGCCCGGCCCAGCACGACAGGCGCCCGCTGCCGCCGCAGGCCCCCCGGCCCTCCCAGGGCAGCCATCCCCACCGACGCGGCGAGCGCGGGACCCGCTGACCCCCCCGGGGCGGCGGCAGGACGCGGGGCCTCACCATGGTGGCGGATGGCGGTGGATTCTCCGGGGCGGGGGGGTCACAGCAATGGCGGCGGCGACAGCCCTGTCTCGCTGGCGAGCGCAGAGCGGGCGGAAGAGAACGCTGACGTCAACCGCCCCCTTCTTATACGACGGCGCCGGCCGAGGGGCGGAACCTGCGCACCCGGCACGCAAGGCGCATGCGCTGCCGCACCTCTCTGGCCTGCGCCGGCCGGCAGACTCTATGGTTGGGAGGGCTGTTCCGCCGGGGCGAGACCACGTGGCCTCTCACCGGGGCCTGCGGGGGAGCGGGGACCGGCAGCTCCCGCCCCGCCCTGGCTCTGCCCGGGCCGCAGCAGGGGGGAAGTCCTCCCCACCCGCTGCCAGTAACTCGGATAGGAACCGGCCCGGGGAACCGGAGTCGGTACGGCCACTACCGGGCGGTGATCCCCGGGGCGTCGGCGCCGCCGCCGCTGTCAGAGCGGTAAGGGACCCCGCCGCCAGACCCGCCAGAGCAGCCCGGGGTCTCGGCTCCCAGGAAGAGGCGGAAGGGCAGAGCTCGGTGTCGGCGCCG
>JAVKLA010000090.1:39015653-39038130 GCA_034782735.1 Sagittarius serpentarius
AGATCCTACGCTGCCTGGTTTCAGGACAAAACTGCCCCCAGGCATCAGTGCCAAAGACACCCCTGGCCGAAACAAAGCATGCCAGCATTCGGCCAGCAGCCGGGGTGCAGGGGGGGGGCCCTTCCCCAGCCCTCCCCTCGTGGGGCCCACAGCCTCTGACAGGTTCTTCCAGCATGGCCCCAGCACTGCCCTCCTCAGCAGGGAGGGTGAGCAGGGCCTGGCCACACTCCGGGGTCGGCACAAGAAAGCGGGGCCTCGGAACAAGCCCACTGGGCCCCGGGGGCAGGCCCGGGCCGACACCGGGCGCAGAGAGGCCTGGCCTGGCCCGGGGCATCCACCTGCCGCCATTTTGGGGGCATCACATATCACTCCTGGGGGGCTGCCCTACTACCTGCCCACTCGTTCTCAATCTCTTGCTTGCTGCGCGGGGCGGGGGGACGACACGCACAACAACATTCCCAGCCCCGGTCCTGTAGGGTACAGCCCTAGCGCTGCCGCTGCCGCTCCCACCCCCTCCCTGACACCCTCCGCCCCGCTTCGTTTCGCGGGGCGCTGTCCCTTTAAGCCACCCGGGAAGGCGGTGCCGGGCGGGGCGGGGCCACTGCGCCTGCGCGGCGAGGCCGTGGCCCGCGGGGAGAAGAGAGCGCGCGCGGATTGGGCAGCTCGCGTCTCTCGCGGCCCCTCCCCCGCCGCGGGCGTCACGTGACTCGGCGGCGGCTCCCGGCGCGGTGGACGCTGGAGGCCAAGATGGCGGCGGAGCTGGTGGAGGCGAAAGTGAGTGAGCTGTGCCCCCACCCCGCTGGCGGGGCCTGGGCCGGGCCGGGTGGCTCCTGGTGGGGGGACCGCGGGTGGGCTGCACAGCCTCGGCCCTGGCTGTGAGAGACGGGGGGGCGGCGCCCCGGGACCACCCTCACCCCCCCCCCCCCATTTTACCTCAGGGGCTGCCCCACCCCGGCCTCCGGGCCCGTCCGCAGCCCCCGCTGGACCCCGGGTCTGGCCCGGCCCGGCTCGGCTCGCAGCCCTGGGGAGCCGCCTGCCCCTGGGCCATCGGGCCGGGCCCCAACCTCCCCCGCAGTTAATTCCCAGTGATTAATTAGCGCAGGTGGTTTTCCCCCGCCGCCCGGCGGGGCTCCTGCCCCTGCTCCCCAAGCCCCTTGCCCCGTTCCCCGCGGAACCCTGGGCCGGTCGTGCCTGGTGTCCGCCTTCCCCTCCGTGGCCTGCCCGGGGCTCCCTGGCCGGTTTGGGGGCGCGGCCGGCGGGGCGCGGGTGGGCTCGGTGGCGCCTGGGGCGCGGAGCGGAGCTGTCCAGCCGGGCCCGGCGGGCGGAGGGCTCGGGAGCCATCGCAACGGCCCCGGCCCGGCTTTGCCTTTCTCGCCATGGCTGGGGGGATGGCGGTGGGACGAGCAGTGCCCGGCGCTGGGGGTGTTGGGGCAAAGCCCCCAGCTCTCCGTGGTGGGGAGGCTTGGGGCAGCCTCTGAGGCTCTTTCACGGTGGGGTGAGGTGAAGTGTCTTCCAACAAATGTGCCTGAAGTTGCGTTGTGCTTCCAAGGTGTCTTGTGCACCCGATCGGGTCTTTGGGAGAAACCTGCTCTGCTGCGGGTTTCTCTTTTTCTCTCTGGGTCCCTGTTCATTGGCACCTCTCTGGGAGCCAGGACTTCTCCGCATCTCGCTGCTGGTGCGTGGCGGCGCAGAGGACTGGCTAGTGGCCCTTGAGCGGGCTTTACCCAGCAGCGTCATGGGGAAGCTGGTGCTGAGGCCACTGACTGAGCAATGCCAACGGATGGAAAGTGTTTAGCACCTGCGAGATCAGCTCATCAGTGAGGATGTGCCTAGATGGCTGAAAACATAAGATTTGGACGAGGCTTGTTTTAGGAGGCAGTGCCCTCTCCCTGCTGTTGGGCCCCCATCAGTGTTGTAAGCTGAGTCCAGGGCTCTTGGGAGGAGGTGTGCTTCCAAGGCATCATGGTTGCCCCCAGAGCGGGTGTTTGACAGACAGACTCCATGCCACTCACATGCAAGGCTTCCTCGGGGTGGGGGGAGGAATAGACCTTAGCATTAATGATGTCAGTAGTTAATGTGATCTCTCTACTGCTCATACTATCGTGCAGGTCCAAGCCTCAGTGACAGGTTTTTTTTCTCTGAAGCTTGTTCTTCTGTTACTGCTCAAATCTGATCATCCTTCTGGATCTTAAATCCTTCTAAATGCAGACTGCAGAAGACTGTCAGTTCAAACCCCACTTTACGCACCAACAGTCCCAAGTGACTGGTGGTGTAGGAGCAGTGAGTGCAGGAATACCTGTCTGCTGCGCTCCTGTGACTTCCCTGGTACTGTGCTGTTAACGTGTGTTACTGCCTTGATGTGTTTATCTTTGCAAGTATGCTGTTTATCCTCAAAGTGCCTCAGAGAGGACAATACGCTCTCCATTTTGTAGCTGAAGAAAACTGCAACACAGAAACTAGATTTCTCCAATGTTGCACAGGTGGTATCTGTGAAGCAGCAATATGAATCTAGATCTCTTGAACCCTGACTTTCTGGCAATTAAACATCCTTTCTCTCCGTGTTAAAGTTATCTGCCTTTGTTTCCCCTCTTATCAAAGGTATTTTGGGACACATCATGACTGCCAAAAATTTTAACTACAGCCAGAGATGTTTGTGTAGCGTCTTTTGGGCTTCCAGATTAAATGACAGATTTCATGAAAAAAGAGAAAATAAAATGGCATTTTCTCTATAGTCTAATTCCCACACACGCAAAAGCGGCTGTTTAAATGTTTCTGGAGTCAGTAGTAGCTTTCTTAATTTAAAATAAATAAATAAATCCAAAGCTCTTTTATTCCAGGAAATTACAAAGCTACTATTAAATTCCACAAAAATCTGACTTGTATGTTTTTTACTTATTTATTTATTAATTTAATCCCCAAACAAGAGTGGAGTATAGATTTAGGAAAAGAGACCTGCTAGATCTCTGCCTCTGTTTTTTTTGATTGCGGGACAGCTGGGGTTTCTTGAACTCCTGTGTTTCCCACAAACCGGGAAGGATATTGAGTGAATACGTGTGGGTACCTATCAAGTATATTTTCAGGGCAGCTTGAATTTTCAAAAGCATGTACTCGATAAGCTTGTCTTGTGCATTCGTAAGGCTGCTTTGTCATGAGAGAGAACTGAAACATCAATCTGACCAGACTATAGTAGTAGTTTTAACAGAAATAATTTCTAGTTCTTAGTCTGATGAAAAATTGCCGTATGGTATGGTCTTTGAATCTGCTGACAGTCACAGGCCTTGTGAGTTTCCACAGCAGCAAAAGAGTAAATTTTTGAAGACGGAGATAGTTTTTGACTGCTTATCAAAACACTGAAATCGATAATACCAGCGCAACAACAAAGGCAGCTGCTAGCTGTGATCACGGGGGAGTGCTTGGCAAAGCACCCAAACAAGAGTTTGGAGGCATTGTTCTCATGGGAACTTATTGCTCTCTTCAACAGTCTTTTAATATCTTTCCATAGTCTAAAATACATGATATTATTTTTAAAAATCCTGTATATGTAGGAAGGATTCTGGAGGGGTTTTCTGCCCATACAGATAATATGCAGGTACACTGAGATATACAGTATGAAAGAATTGGCAGCCCCAGTTCGCTTAAATGTCATCTGCCTTCCAGTTCACATTAATTTTTTTTCCTTTGCCTTATGCTAATACCATTTTAGATGAAATTTTTAATGTAGCTCTCTTACCCAAAGGTGCCTGGGAAGTTTGGATGCTTTGAGCCTCTGTGCTCTTTCACGTGTGGGGCCTGCTGTTTGAGATGTTTTCCTTTGTGGTCACTCTTCCTCCCAGTCGACCTGTCTTGAGGATGCTTAGCATTTATCGCAAATGATTTTTGAGTGATTTGATGACTATCATGTTGTTTCTCTGATTTTGGTGATATTTCAGTTGATGATCTCTGTATTTGCTTTGCTCAAACAAGTACCTAAGAAATGGGATGCTAACAGGTGAATAACAGCTGATTTGAACAGAAGGTTTGGTGTCTTCTAAGGGATGTTTTTATTATTTTGGATTCCAGTTATAGAGTATAGTGAGAACTGACACTTTGCCTTTTTATAACTATAAGAACATTTTTAATTTTTTATCCCCTAGAACATGGTGATGAGTTTCCGAGTCTCAGATCTTCAGATGTTGCTGGGTTTTGTTGGCAGGAGTAAGAGCGGACTTAAACATGAACTAGTCACCAGAGCATTGCAGTTGGTCCAATTTGACTGCAGCCCTGAAGTTTTCAAGAAAATTAAGGAGCTCTATGAGACTCGCTACGCCAAGAAGAGCTCTGAAGTCGCGCAGCCTCAGCCGCAGCAGCACCGGTCTCCTGAGGCACTCTCCATACATTCATCGTACGACCGCGGGAGCACCGTTGCTCGGACTTCTATCTCCACTACTAATATTGACTATCCTGCTCTCTATGGGAAATACCTTAACGGACTGGGAAGGTTGCCACCCAAAGTTGCAAAGCCTGAAGTTCGGCTGGTGAAACTTCCCTTCTATACGACTCTGGATGAACTGCTGAAGCCAACAGAATTAGGTGAGTTTTCAGTACGCTGGTGCCTGTATGATGGACTTGGTCTGGGAGAGAAAAGGGAAACAGGTTTAAGTGTCAAAAAGGTGACTGTGTTTTCAAGGATCTGTAAAGTCATGTGACAGAGGAGAGACTGATTAGTATGATGGTGGATGCCCTCCTCTCCCCCATCTCTCCCCTCATACTTGGAGTTTAAAGAAGAATATTTATATCTGTTTTTTTCCCTTGCCTTAGAACAGGAATGTGGTCGCTTTGAGATGCAATTTGAAAGCCTGTCTTGTTTGGCTGTAGCTTTCATATCCTTCATTGGAAACACTGTTGTGTTGCACATTGCAGTCTTTTGCTGTGAATCATAATCTGTCTTCTATCTCCATAATTTGGCAGTATATTGATGAAAATCTTTCTGTGTTGGTGTTCCACCTGTGCTAAGCAAGTATCCTGGCATATTCGGCATTAGTGCTATTTTTCAGTGCTTAAAATACATGACCTAAAGCCTCTTATGGATGAAAGAGGGTGGTACACACATCAAATAGTATTTCTGGCACTTTTTTTTTTTGTGCTTGTCACAGTTATTTGTGATGCTGTGTATTTTGAGGGGCAACTAGGAAAACTGGAAGAAGTACTTTTTTCCCCACCCTGGGCCTAGGAGTCTGATTTTTTTTCATTATTTTAGTTCTGAGAAACAGAGTGTTGTCACTGATGTTAAATACAATGTTCTTGTAGCGAAGACAGTGTATACAGAGGAGAAATTCCATTGTAGTCTGCTGAGCTGCAGTGTCTCAAAGTCAATGTGGTAATATCAGGCTTCACTACTAAATGAATCTAGGACTTGGGAAGCTGGCCTGTCTTTGCTGAAAAAATGCTTGATGTGTATGTGGATTGGAGGAAGAAAAAGATAGATGAAGACATGATTGTGCAGGTGCAAAAAAAAAAAAGGACTAATTCATCAGACTTTATGTAATTTTCATCTTCATTTGGAGGCATTAAATATGTTAATGCTGTGACCATTTAAACAGTCAAGGGGTGACTGCCAGTTGTAAAGCTAAAATATTTTTAAATGCTGTTTGGGGAATGGGTTAGTTCAGTCTTAAATGTGGCTGGTGTTTGTTAGTCAGGAACAAAAATGTAGTCTTTCGAAGGAAAAAAAATTTCAAGAGGTGGAAATGTTCAGAGATAGAAGACCCTGGATATACTTACTGTGATTAACAGATTTCGTTAAAAGTTGACATTAAATCTTCTACATCACATCAGAACTGAGGTCTCATTAAATTTAGTATCTCACCTCTGTTAGCTGATACCTCCCTTGGGTCAGCTTGTTCCCTAAAGCATATTTGTCTAATTTTCCCTTTTGGTGAAAGTGTTTTCTGCTTCACAGTGGGGGATTGGTGGTGAGTAGCTGGGTATGAACAGATGTTCAGTCTTATTGTCCCAGTCAGCTGTTCAGAACCTAACGACATCTTCTAGACACTTGTTTAATTTTCCCAACCTGGTGACCTGCAACTATAATTCCTTCTGCCTACGCTGATGTGAATAAAGAAGCATTTGTTTCTCTGTAAAACCAGGGTTCTTTCAACACTGTATGGATATTGGCTGCTCCCCGTTGCTACATGGAGCAGCCGGGTGCTGGAATAACTTTGACGTTAAAAGTTACGCTTGTATGGCACTCTGCTTAGTGTGGAAGGATGATAAAACAAAGTGCTCTGAGGAAAATGAATTGTTTTTCCACATGGAAGCTGGACCAGTTCATGCTTTGTTGCCCAGATTTCCCATTCTGTCTCTGGACCAAGCATAAGCTCCTTGTCAACCTCAGAAACTTGTAACATGGATGTACTTGAAATAGATTTAAGATCTTGGATCCATTTAGAAACACCCAGCTGCTGTTGTAGTACCCCATTTCCCTAGGCTACGAAAGAGGTTTTTTTTAAGCGTATAGCCATAGTGGGAGTAGGGGAAGCTTAATTTATATCTGAACTTCAACTGGAAGCATTTTTATTACTTGCCTCTTTGAGATGATTGCTTGAGATCAAAGGTGAGGTGGGCAATGCCTAATTTGGTCTGTAGGCAAGCAGATTCCCTGAAGAACTATCAAATGACTATTTGACTTGTAGACAAAGGTGGCTTCAGCTAAAAGCAGATAAATTAGGTGCATTGCGAACCAGCTAATATCTCATATTTGGTAACTGCACCCACAGTTTCAGTCAATTTAAGTATTGAGTTTAGCATCTGAGTTATCTACATGAAAACAGCTTCTGCTGGTTTGGTCTAAGGATGTCAATGTGAAAGAATCTTCTAATTTACTGAAATCACCACAATTCTCTTGGGTAGATAAGACTTAAAATTAAGATTGATCAGATACCTTTTTAGAGGGAATGAATACTAATATCTTTCCTGCATTGTATTTTAAGTAGCTAACAAGCGGAGTATTTATGTGAGCTCTGTGGTGTCTGAGCACCTTGCTGATAAGTGTACTTATCCTCTGGCACCTTTTTGGGTAAAGCAGTGTGAATGTAGTTTTTGACAGTAATAGTGTGCTGTAAGGATTCTGGATGATTTTTTTTTGTTGTTGTTGTTCTGAATGTTAGCTGTGACAGCCTGTACTCGCTGTGGATACCAAGGCTTCTGGTCCTCTCCTGGAGGCCTGCCAAAGGAGATACTGCGGTGCAGCTGTGGGAGCAGAAGGCCATGTGGGCTGGGAGGTCCTGCCACTGTCAATGTAAACAGGCTTTGTTTGGGTTTTTTCCTTTTAATAATACCTGCCTTGCAGTGGTGGCGTTGCTCTTCTCTCATGCCAGACCCCTCCTCTGGAGCCGGACTCAGTTGCTGTAAACAGGGCCACCGATTTTGTGGCAAAGGCAACTGCCTTCCCCTGACTGCAGAGCAAACACCACTGTGTTGAGCGATCTCCGAGGAATCCTAGCAAAAGCACATGCTCATACTTTTGCTGTATTCACCTAAACAAGCTGTGGTATGTGTTAAAATGAGTGCTTCTGCCGCTTACAAAAATAAGAGATGCCATACAGTCAACTTGCACCATCTCCCCAGACCCATGCAAAAACAAATGCCCTTCAGTCTAGTCAGAGTAGTTCCAATAGCCAAGGAGGGGCGGGTGGGGGAAACAACCACCACCTGTATATTGTATTGTGCCCTGAGGTGGGCTGTTTTGGAGGGGCAGGGATGTGAATGAGGACTCACAACAAGCTCCTCAGCCCTACAGAAGCCTCCTGCCAGTAGCTCATCTCTGGCTGATCTGCCTTTGGGATCTCCAGCCATGGTATGATCCCTCTTTCCTGGGGGGTGCCTTTAGCAAGTATGACCAATAAGTATAATAGTGAGGAATGTTACGGTGTTTTTTTTTAAAAAACAAAAACAAAAACAAAAAACAACAAAACAAGAAAACCCTAACAAAATAAAAACTAAACCCTTGGTGTAGGGAAACCCTAAAACTCTGAAATCGATGTAGTCATTTTGCATGGTGTGGTCTAGCCTGCCAGATAGAGAGCTGCAGATGAGGTTGGCTTCCCAGAATGGGAATCCATTGCAGTTACGTTGGGCTAAAGTCTTGAATATGGTTTGCCAAGTTCTTTTGGGTTTTGGAGATTTTACATCTTGCCTCATTCTGAGGACTGCTGATCGAGCTTAGTCTTAAAAATTGATTTCCTGCTATTATCAGCTGTTAAAATAAACTGATCCTAGCAGCCGTTTTACAAGTCAAGGAGCTGTTTTGTGTGCTGAGGCATCTGTCCTGGAAAAAGGATGAAACTCAGTTATCTTAAAATACTTAGCTTTAAAAACCTGATTTTTTTTCTGGCTGCTGAGCAGAGAAACAAAAAGCTGATTAGGTACCCTAAAAGTGCACTTCCTAGAGTTTGGGCTTGTTTTCCAGCATTAAGATTTTGAAGGAGAATTGCATCTTTACACAGGTCTGCCTTGGAAAGATTTTTCTGCCAGTCTTTTGGGGAATGTTCTCTTGCACTTTTCTCTGAAGCATCCAGTTCTGATTGCTGTTGACAACAAGGTGTGCATGGACATGTCCCGACTCCATATATTTTTGATTTTTGTTTTCCCTTCAGCTGTGTTTTGTCCAAGTAACATTGGAATGCTTTGTGTAACTCTCCAGCAGCTTTCTGTGAGCACAGTTGAGAAGCACCCCTTGGTTCTTGCCTGGAGAAGGGTCTTTCACAGTGGGAAATTAAAAAAAAAAAAAATGGGGAGCATGTGCTGCTGCTTCTTATTTCTCTTACATCGCACACAAAGAGGAGAGTTGTTAACTAAGTAGCTGTAGAGAAATGTAGGCACCTGACTTTTTTTTTTTTTTTTTTTTTTTCTGTACTGGTGGTTGCATGGTCAAATAGCGTAGCCCATCGGTAGCTGATGTTTCACAGCCAGGACTGCTGTGCAAACTCCCCATCGTATCCCGTTCATGGTAGTGGTGGTCTTTCAGCCTCAGCCCCGGAGCAGCACTCGCTTCTGGTGTTGTCAGCAACTATTTGGTGTGTCACAGAAGTGAGCAAATTACCTGTTTTGAAATTCAATAGTGTGCTGGTTTCAATGCTGGGAAATTTTGCTGAAGAGGTGATAGCAAATCTGCTGGATACTTCACAGGGTTTGACTTCTGTCTCTGATGGCATCGTTCAGCGGTGCCAGTCAGTGCTGTGGGCAGCCTGCTTTCAGCAGCCAGGTGCTCTTTTTGTAAAAGAAGGTTGAGCTCGTATAAATGCAAAATAAAACATGAGCAACTTCTCAGTTTTCCTAATCAGGTTTGCTTTGTCTTTTGTGTAAGCTCAACAGTCAGGAGGACAGTGTGTCTATAGACAATTATTTAAGCAACAATATTAAAATGATTTTTTTGTTGTTCTTATCATTCATCGCTTTCTAAAAAATAAGTCTCTATGAAATGCTTCTTGATGGTTGTTCTGGTCAAGAGACATTTGGCTGAAAACTGGAATTAAATTAAAAGTCCGTGAAGATAACTTGATTTTTTTTTTTTTTTTTTTTTAAATTTCTGAAAGCCCTTTTTGCATTTTAAAGCTGAGTTACCAAAGGGAAGTATCCATAGTCAGTGAATCAGATTGTCACCGTATCTTCCAGGATCTTAGAGCTGCTGAGGTTTTATCCTTTCTTCATCTCTCTATAGACAGTAAAGCAGACTTTCCTACTTCTCAGATTCTGGTATATTGGCTTTGAATAAACTAGCAGTTGAAGTGATGCAAAGAAAAAAATCCTGTTCCTGCTAAAAAGAAAAAATAAAAGCTGTTTTATCACTTCCTGTTCTTTGTATTTATCCTGTGACTTTCACCAGCTCAGGGCCTTGACTGCAGTTGGAAACATGTACTGACAATAAAATTTAGTGTGTTTGCATTTAATAAAAGGCACTAAGCAAAAGTCGTAACGTAAGTTTTCCGCATCTCAAGCTTCATTTTAACCATGTTAAATGCATTTGATCTTAAAATTGTGAATGGATAAAAGGCCAATTAATGCTGGGTTCTCAGTTAAGTGTTTCTGGAAGTGGAGTGCTGTAACACCCAACCTATAAATGCGCCCTCAAGGTCATGTGTTTATAAGTCATGCTTTGTCTCTTACAGCTGTTTTTTTTGCGATGCTTTTTTATTATCTAAGCTGATCTTTTTGTTGTTGTTATTTCCTTTCTTTTCCAGAATCAGTCTGATCAGTCTGGTGGTTTCATGCTTTCATGTCATGCATAGGTCTCTTCTTATGCTTCTTTGAGTTCTAGTCTCCACACTGTGATGCCACTTATGGTTTGTTCTTATATGAACAAGTTATTGTTGGCTCATTGATTATTTGAGGGGAGGAAAGATAAAAAAAAAAGCACTATGTATACTATTAGTGAGCTAACTAGCAAAACGAGCAAGCAATAAATGAGCAAAGCTGTAATCGACGGTAGATTTACCAAAATGCATGATGACTGGAATTCTTGTGCAGCTGTATTGCAGGAAACAAGACTTGGAAATAAACATAGCTCAGAACATTAAAAAAAAAAAAAAATCACCTTGTGCTTAGCAATGTAAGAAGAGCTAGATATTATCAGTTTGACGTACAGTCTCTTTTTTTTTTTTCCCCCCCTTCAGTTCCACAGAATAATGAGAAGCTTCAGGAAAGTCCGTGCATTTTTGCATTAACACCCAGACAAGTGGAGTTGATCAGAAATTCCAGGTACTTCTTGTTATGTATTAAGTTCAAGAAAATGTAGCTGTATAATTCCTCTGTGTTCCCTCCCTGTGGAAGCTTTTGTTCTCTGCAAGGAAACACAGTTTGTTTGAGAACATTAGCAGATAGGCTTCTTCTCATGTAAAGTAAATAGCTTTGAGGGAGGTGGGAGGTACAGTTTTACTCATCTAAGTCCCTAAGTTTCACTTCTGTTCCTCTAATCTTGCTTTTGAATAGTACATTTGGGCAAGAAAAGTGGTATGAAATTGTTGATGACCTAAATTCTCTGTTGAGCTTGTGTTGTGAATATTTGTGGATTTTCTTTGCATCAGAAGTTCAAAAGCTATACATGTAATGCTGTTTGCATCTGAAAGAAAGCTTCCTTGTTGTAAAGGATGCTATAGTAACTGCAAAAGAAAACATCTTGCACCAATTAGGATTTACCCTGACCTCTGTGGTGCTGCAGTTTTTGATTCAAACAATGAAATGCCTAAGAGACGTCAGTGCAGGCAGTAAGGCTTCCTCTTTTTCTGACCTACTCCCTTGGTCCTTGCTGCTGTGAAAGGACAATGATGCAGAAGAAGTCCTCGAAAACTAGGCATAATACCTTTAAATATTTCTCTTTATGGTAAAATCATACTGTTATCATAGAGTCAGAGAAAGATGACGTTTCTTGAATATCCAGTGCTTGATTACTGTTGTGATCCCAGTAGGTCAACAGAAGCAGTGCAGGGGAATCTGTTTGAAGACTTAACAGAAAGGAAATGATATACCACAAAAGTCTTTAAGGGTGATAAAAGACGACACGTGTTGTAGCTGATTCTTGGCACTCTTTTCTCCATATATTCAGATTTGTGAGAAAACTTTCACTGTCAGTAACACAACTTAAATATTTCATAGCAGGGGTTTCAGTGAGAGTCTAGAACAATCACGGCGCAGGTCCATGTTTTTCCACTGCTTATGGGTGCTATCCAGATGTGTTCCCCCAGATCTAAAACTGCCACATCAGCTCCTGTCTGTCAGCTGAACTGTGAGGTTCCATCCCTTCCACCCCCAAAATCAAAACATTTCTACTAAAATACCAAATTGGAATGTGAAACACTTTCAGAGGCAAACCAAGACTAATTTGGGGATCTTACCTAATGCCTTGCATCTTGTGCAGAAATGAGCGTATGTTTTGTACCTGTGTATAAAGACTCCTCATAAAATACTCTTGTTCTGGGATGTGTTGCTTTCCTGATACCAGTTGAAATCCTGTTATGAATAGCACTCCTGAAGTTAGCAATATTAACAGTTGTTCTGCTGGTGTTATAATACTTGGTTCCTTGGTTTGCATGAACAGCTTTAGCTGAATAATTGAACAAAGAGAGTCCTGAAAGAAAGCTGTCAGGTAGACATGACCTTAAAACCTAGTTTTTGTGAATGCTTACAAACCAGCAGAAGGATGTCAGGCAAATTGATATCTTTCACCCAACACCTTTACAGTTTTGAAAACCCAGAGAAAGGCTATAGGATGGTGCATTAGGAAAAAAAAAAAATTATTACAGGACCACTGATATTTGCAGGGGGAGTTGTAGAATTTAAACAAAATTCTGTAAAATAATTTTTTAAAGGTCTATAAAAAAATCCAAAACACTAAACCTCCTGAGTCTGGCAAGTGACAGCTGGTTTTGGTTGTTCTGTTTGGGTTTTTTTTGTGGGGTTGTTCTTGGTTTTTTTACATAATTAACCTGAAGTTTCTGTTTCTTCCTTCATTTACTAGGGAGTTGCAACCTGGTGTGAAATCGGTTCAGGTTGTGCTAAGGTATGTCTGAGCATGGGGCTGATTTAACATGAGGTGCAGAACAGGGGAGGAGGGAATGCACTACCAAAATATGTTAACTTTCAGTGTGGTTTTTGTAGCTACAGAGAACTTACAGTAAGTTGTTTGTTCAGATGCTTAATGCAAGCATCTTAAACTCTGCTTTCTAACCTCTTCCTACATGTGCTGCTTGAGTTAGTGCTGCAGCAGAAAACAGCAGTGTGTCAGACTTTGCTGCCCAGGTATCAAGCCTGCATCCGATCTGGGAGAGCCGAGTGGAACTGGCTTTGCTTTGGCCAGATGAGGGAGCATGGGTTGGTGTGGTGACGGTTGGCTGCTGGTAGCTGTTGATGTGCAGAGAGCTTTGAACATGCAAACAGCATGGGGATATTGAGAGACGTGTCGTTTCTTTACAGAATCTGTTACACAGACACTAGTTCTCCTCAGGAGGATCAGTACCCTCCGAACATTGCAGTGAAAGTGAATCATAGTTACTGCTCAGTGCCGGTAAGTCAGCTCAGCCAGGAGGTGTGACATTGCAACTTTGGAAGGATTTGTGTGATTTAGAATGAAATTGGTTTCCTGATGAATGCAGACAAGAAGCCAGAGTATAAAAGTGCACTGCTTAAAGCTAATTTTCTAATGGATTAGCTATGTTGTTAGTAAACTGTTCTTGCAAAAAGACTCGATCGTTTTTACTTTGTGCTTGGTCTGACTGTTCAGCTCACTTCTACCCCCCTCCTTGAAAACTGTGGGTGAGTAGAATTTAGTGAAGCTGATGAATAATTGTACCCACGCAGAAGCATCTTGAATTAAAAAAAAAAAAAAAAAAAGGTATATATATTTAGTCTTTCTGCCTTAGGGTTACTATCCATCAAACAAACCTGGAGTGGAACCTAAAAGGCCCTGTCGTCCCATCAACCTCACGCATCTCATGTACTTGTCTGCAGCGACCAATCGCATCACCGTTACCTGGGGGAATTACGGGAAGGTACGTGCCAAAGGAATTTGCACAGAACTGCACAAACGAGTGCAAAAGAACAGCCTTGCTCATTCTTTCCCTTCCTTCTCTCATTAGAGCTATTCCGTGGGGCTGTACCTAGTGCGGCAGATGACCTCAGCAGAGCTGCTGCAAAGGTTGAAAACCATTGGGATCAAACATCCAGAACTCTGCAAAGCACTTGGTGAGTATGTCTGCTTATGCGGTGGCTCGCGGAGGTCCGCTGTATGCCTGTTAGACTGCAGCATTCCTAATAGCCAGGCTACTAGAAACGTGCTTGGGAACAGCTGCCAAGTTTTATACAATTTCTTTCCTCCAGTTGCATAAAAACACTTTTTATTTGAACAGACTTGCTAAGCTGTATGTCAGTCGTGTGAAATTGCCCCAAATCTGTGTGCAAGTGCAGCACTTCTGCAGTGTGCGTTTCTCACGGCTCTACAGAAGCTCTGAATCACTTTAGTTGGATTTAGAATTTGTCCCCAGGTCGTATCGTGGTGAGTGCCGCTGAGGGCCAGTGTCGTTCTGACGCGAATGGCTTCATGCCTTCACCTGAGTAATTATGAGCTGACGAACATTACCACAGCACCTCGGCCTTGACCCGCACTATTTCCAAAGGAGATTTCTGGAGCAAGGGATCCTGGTGAAAATGTCCTGCTGCCCCAACCCCCTGTGAATCCTAGGGGCTGGCAGTGGAATTTCACCACCAGCACTTTCATATGCGTTGAGAGCTTCAAAGAAGAGATGATCCCGAGAGATGCTTATCCTAGACTACTCAGGTAAATCATCGTGGTATGAGGCAAATGCAAAACATTACTGAAAATGAGGGGAAATTACCTTTCCAAGGCAGAACCTGAATTGCAGCTCACAAGAGTGGAGGATTTACAGTTACTTAGTGTTGCTGGAGAGAACATTCTCACTAGTTAGTTCTGCATGAGAGAACTAATGCTATGGATCATGATGGTCTTTAAACCATACCGTTCAGATCATGGACAACTCTTACCGAGTATAAGAAACGTAATCTTGAAAATAGATTGTAGTTCATAGAGGAGATGATGATTTCAGGCATGTCCAGTCTTCAGATGCCTAAAGCACATTGTGGGACACACTGCTGCTTCAGCCAAACTTTTGATCTTCATGTTAAGTGCAGCATTTCTGCAGCAGATGCTGAACACTTCTGTATCTGTGTGCCACACCAAATGGTGTCCATGGCAGTCTTGATCATATTAAACCACTCTGACAGCCAGCACTTACCTATTAACACAAGAAATGAAGATTCCCATTTGCTAGATATCCACCATTCTCAGAAGCCCGAGGCACTGGCTGTGCTCCCTTTTTTGCTGTTCCTTTAATGAATTGAGCAGAAGCTGGCTTTTGAGTTGTCCTAAACTGTGGGGGATCCTCTCATTCTTCTCTGACACTTCTTGAAACGAGGCTCAGCAGTATACTTTAAAGTTCCCTTTAAAGTGAGCACTTGCAGGATGGACTCTCAATCTGAGAGTGGCAGGCAGAGGTTCTGAAAGCAGCTTTCTTGCCTTTTCCACTCAGTAACATGCAGGTGCCTCCAGTTCTGCTGACTTAGATAACTAACAGCTTTGGCTGGACTTCGGGGCAGAGATGAGTTGCATTTGGTGACCTTAAATTTAACCAAATAGGAACGTTGTCTTGTTTCAGTTCCTTTGGCCAGTTACTGTTTGGAAGTTGTTTGGACATCTGAAACTGGCAAGCAAAGTAGCTTGTAAACTTTGCTTTTTACAGCTCTGGTCTGTTCTGCAAATGATTCTGTATCATGTTCATTGCAATATCCCTCAGTACTCACTAAAGCTACCCTTTGATTTCAGTTGCATCTCGGGGCTGACTCATCTTCCTTTTTTTGCATATGCTTCTGTTGACTTTAGTATAGGAACATTGTCTGGAAACAGAGATGCTTACATACATGGCTGTGGATCCAAAAGCAGTCTTAAGACAGCTTGATTCTGATCAGGAGGTCCTAGAAAATGCCTGTTTCTCCTTCCCATGTATCATAGTAATTGATGCACAGCGAGTGCTCTTACAAAGAACTTTACGAAAAATTAAGCTTGGATGAAAAGTCTCCTAATGTGAAGAAAACACCACCAAATCTTGTAATCTCGTGGGAATTTCACATCTGAGAAGTCACTCTCTAATTAGAGCTGTGTGTTGCAAAACTGCATGTAGCCTCATTGTCTGGAGACATCTTGTTATGATCTGAAAAGGTCAAAATAAATGGTTGACTTGCTCCAAAGAAAAATGGTGATGGAAGTGTCAAAGGCCTCTTCAGACAGCAGTGTTAGCAGCAGCTAGTCTTTAGGAGTTATGTAGTAGTTTACAGCTAATTTTCTATGTTGATCCCGCACCTTGATGCGGGACCTGCATGTGTGGGACCTGCACATCTGCTGCTCCTTTTGATTTGCCTGCAGCTCCTCTGGGTTTTCCTTTCAGGATGCGGCAGTGGGGGCAGGATTCTGTACCTCCTTTCCTAACATCTGATTCTTTCCAAATATGTGCTGGATTGCTGCTTGTGACTGGTTTTGCATGGCTGCCTTGCTCTTTGAGCTGTCTGCCCTGGTACCTCTGGGTCTGTTTGTGGTTCCTGTGAAACAGTCTTCTGGAATAAATGAGCTGGCCGGCATATAAGATGAAGAGTTACAGCCCAGTAGCACTAAGAGGAGGCTTGTTTATTTGATGGGGAAATGATGAGATGTGGTTTCCTGTCAATTTGGCTGTATCCCATGTTTGCTCACTTCTGGGGGGACTTTCTGGGAATTTCAAGGGGCAGGGGGAGGCAGTTAACCCTGTCCTATTGCCACTGATCTCAGAAGGGAATAAAATCCATCGTGCTTACGCTAATGACCAGATAAGCCTAAACTGACTTCGTTCCAGAAGTCTTACCATGTGCTAGAGCTCTGTCTGTCTACTCTTTCCCGCCCTGTGGGAAGTCCAGGTATGTGGGTGTCTTAGTCCCCTCCGAAGGGGGACAAAGTTAACTCCCGGTTGGCTGCCTTGGTATAATATTAACATGAAAAAGCTGGTCAGGAGTGTGATTTCCTCTGTGTAGCCCAGCCGTCCAGCCTGTAGTTTGTAAATAAGAGGTGGAAGGGTTGGTCAGAGAGCGTTAACAGTGTAGCTAGCAGATAGCGTGCAGATGGTTGTTCTCTTCCCAACACCTAAGTCCATCCCAGCTCCTTCGTTTGGGCTGCCTGGATGAGAGGCAGCGTGGGCTGTTTGGCTGGAAGACCTGGGTCGTTGGGAAGAGGGATCTGTAAGAAAAACTGAGCTTCATCAGCCAATAAATACTCCAGCTTGCCTGTAGACCGTGAACTGCCTCATCATGTGCAAGGTTTTTTGGCTAGCCAAGCAGCGTCTCTACTGAGCTCTGCAGGTTGCGCAAGCCTGGTCCAATACAACAGCTTTCTGTCTCCTATGTCCTCGGTCCCTGACTGGCAGAGGTTGTCATCTGTGGGGAAAATGACTCGTACACAGCCAAGGGCTGTTGATGAGCTGCTTGACCTGTACTACACGTTGTTTCCAAGGTTAAGTTTGCATTTGTTAAATTTTGTGCTCTCTACTCTTACTGCAGTAAAAGAGAAGCTACGCTTGGATCCAGACAGTGAAATTGCCACTACAGGTGTTCGTGTCTCTCTTATCTGTCCGGTAAGTCTTTGCTATATATTTTAGTCTGGTTTTGTCAAGAAATCCTATTCTGCTGCCAGACCAGCTCTGCAAACTAACAAACCTTTTTGCGTAGGAGGAGAACTGTCTGGTGATTGCTTGGGTGGGTTCTGTTGCTGATCATCTGCTTTTTGGTTCAACAGCTAGTGAAGATGCGGCTGTCTGTCCCGTGCCGGGCGGAGACCTGTGCACATCTGCAGTGCTTTGATGCAGTCTTCTACCTACAGATGAATGAGAAAAAGCCCACATGGATGTGCCCTGTGTGTGACAAACCAGCACCCTATGACCAACTAATAATTGATGGGTGAGTATATACACTTCTCTGTCCCAACCCCTTTCTTTTCTCTGCTGGATATGGCATCTTATCTTTTGGTCTCTGCATCAGATTGAAGTTTACCTCAGAACAAAGTTGGAAGCTTATTCTGCTGGTGCATAATATTCTGACTTAATTTTCTTGGTGTGTTAGAGCAAGACTTGACTGTTTGTCTGCCATTCTTAATTTTTGGATTACACTAAAGCGTTTTGAGAATCAAGCATTTACTGCCTCACTCTTTTCATCAGGCTGATGAACCCACACAACTACCCGCCTTGGCTGACTGATACCGTGCTGCATGGAATAACTACTTTATAAGCACCTGATAAAGCGGGTTTTGATAGGAAACATCTTGTTCTCGTCGGTGCGAGGTGCTCGTGAGCTCCAAGCAATTCTTGGCATGCTGTAAATGTGATTGGGGGATCTTCTCTGCCAGCTCTTAAACTGAACATCGTGCAACATATAGCTCCGGAGACGGAGAGATACAAATGCAGTATTTGGAAAGATTTTTGTACAGTCTGTGTGACTGTTCCAGTACAATTTCTGTGGCCACTGTGAATATCTTAAGTGTCAGGGATGGGAAGGATGCCTCAGTAGTGACTATTTCTGTGTTTTGCATGCCCATAGAGGGAAAAACCATCAGGTTCAGATGTGCTGGAGGGACAGAATTAAAATGCTTTGGATATATTGTCCAGGCTGGAGGTTTTGTGGATCTACCCAGGCTCCCTGAGTCTCCCGCCCTGGTTCCTCTGGGGACACCCAGTGGTGGTTGATCCCTGCTAGCAGGCTGAGCCTGTACAGCAGGACCTTGGGGTGCTCATGGGGGCCCAGGGGCTCCCTGCTGGGCTCACCAGCCCCCTTGGTGTGGGAGGGGACACAGGTGCACTTGTCAGGCAAATGGGGTACATGTTGGGAGGGAACCGGCTTTTGGTACAGCACTTTTAGAGTGGGTTTGCGAAGGGCAGACTGCAAAGTTTTGCCCCAGCCATGCATTTGGGCCCGGCTGCCGTCCTGGAGCTGCTGCCTGCCCCATAGTGGGCTAGAAGGACAGACCCACGCCAGCATCCCCATTCTCGGTGTTCCCAGTGAAGTAGCCCCTGTCTCTTCTGCACGAGGAATGTTCTCTTTCTACTGTCTCATTTTGAATGTGGCATAGTTGGAGTAGTGCTGTAAAAGCACAGGAGGGAATTAAAGCAAAGTAAGTTCCAAACAGCATTTGGAAAATGGCGAGGCAAGAAATGCAGGCCCCGAGCCCTGCCAAGAGTTCTGTGGCCGTGAATTGGGGAAAGGTTGCTTTAGACTCAGCACTCAACTTGTCATCTGGTTTTCAGTCCATACGGGGATGGTGTTTCCCATATCTCTGGACTAGAGTTAGTTTGCTCTGACTTTTTACGGAAGAGAAGAGCAGAGGGCTCACCATAATTTAGGAGAGCTGGAGAGCTACCGTTGAGCAGTACAAGAACACTTTGGAGGTGATGCTCATATGTCTGAGTGAGGTTTGAGCCTGAAAAGCTTGAAAATGGAGCTGTGTGCCAAGAGGATTGCTCTAAAATACAGATCTCCCTCTCCTTGTTGCAGGCCTGGCAGACGGAGTCCTGTATGCAAACTGCAGAATGAGCTAGGCTGACAGCAGAGGCCACCTGAGGCAAGCCAGAAAGCTGGCGATGATGCTTGTCAGCTCCAGAAATATGGGTTCCAGAGGCTGTCTCTAGAGAAGAGCATGATAAATTGCCTGGCTTTGGTCCCAAGAATAAAGGAAGGAACAAGGAGTGAATTAATGCCAACAGTAATCTCTACCCACCCCCCAGAAGAAGCTTTGTTGCTTCAAAATGCAGGGAGCCTGTTTTATGGGCTGGGACCACTGACATCCATGGTGGTGCTAGCCAAGCTGAGAGCAACCCTGAGGACTGGTGGAGCAAGGTGCATGGTTGTTGGCTTCTGGAAAATGATCTCCACCCTCATGGCTTGTATAATTGGCCTCTAATGCAGGTTCCTTCAAAAGAAGGAAGAGTTTAGAGAAATTGTTCAGGTGCGTCCAGCTCCCTTGGCACACAAGGCAGTGAAGTGAGCAGACGAGTCTCCGCCTGGGTGGTATATTCCCAGGGCCAGGCTGATAATATTCTGAGCATTGCTGTGTTTGTAGGTACCGATTTGATCCAGGAGTTGTGGCTTTTTAGGCAGTCTGAAGCAGCCTAGGCATAGATAACCTGTTTGCTTTGTCCTCTGGCCAACACCGACAGGAAAATCCAGTTCCTTTGAGATGTCTAACAAGGCTGCTGAAACTGGAGGGGAGGGCGCAAGGGGTTGGATTGTGGAACCTCCACAGGTCAGCACTGCACGTGTCCCTCCTGGATGATGAGGAGGAGGTTGTCACTGGTGAAGGCTCAGCAGATTTCTTTGTCCCTGCTTTGCAGTGCTCAAGACTGGGTTTCAGTGCCGGTTCTCTTGGGTGAAGGTAGTCTTCAGACCTCCCTGAAAGTAAGCTGGAGGGAGCCTGGCAGTCACAGCTGGATGTTGTTAGTCAAAAAAGGGGTGTAGGCTCCTGAGGAGACAGGTGGTTGGTCAAGTCTAAGATCCTCTGGGCCTTGTCAGCTTTTTTGGAACTGCAGCCTTGGCGGTTGCTCTGCTGGATGACGGGACCGTCTGTGGAAACACGTTTCCTACTTGAGCTGGTAGAAAGCAGAAACTTTCTCCCACTAGTGTGCCACGAATAGTTTTCTTGAGCTTGTAAGGTTTTTGCTATTAGTTCTCCTTTATACTTAAAGGAAATGCTCAAATCTGGAAGTCAGTAAGGCCTTGCAGAACAGTGGTTCCAACAGCGTGTCCAAATAAACATCCCAGGCAAATGGTGGGACATACCAGAATAAAGCAAGTCCCCAGTTTCTGAGGCACAGTGAGCCAGAGTAAGGACCTCATTCTGGTTAGTGTCTCTGCAATGCGAGATGGCTGACATCAAGGTATCTACACTGGGTCTATTTTCAGTGGTGAACATGGGGTTTTTTCTGTTGCAGGAGGCTGCATATATTGTTTTGGTGGCTGCTACGGAGGCTTTGGGAAATAAAAATAGGAAGGAAGTGAAATGCTGCTTGTTGGATTGCTTATTTCCTAATGTCATAGGATATTTTGTCTTTTGCTATCGCCTTGGTGTGAAAGTACCTGCACCAGCCCTGACATAGCTCTAGATGGGGCATCGGACGTCTGCCTGGAAGCAGTACGATGGACTTGGGAAACTGGGTGAAGAGGCAAGACTGTCTTCTAATTGCATGTAATTAAAAAGTTAGTTCATGGTTTAGGTACGTTGTCAGAAAGGATGGGGATGGCTTGCACTCTCAGAACCTGTACTTGTTTTATGGGAAATAAAACAAGCCCTTGACTGCAAGGGCTGTCTGTTTGGCAGCCTTCTGCTAACACCAAGTTTCTGTTCAATTTAGAGCTGTTTAAGGTGAAGATCCAGGTTGATGGCCCATCCCTAAACACATTCTGCTGGTTGCCTCGAGCTTAATAGATGGCATCTTTTCTCCTGTCCAGGCTCCTGTCAAAGATCCTGACAGAATGTGAAGATGCGGATGAGATAGAATACCTGGTGGATGGCTCCTGGTGTCCCATCAGAGCTGAGAAAGAGCGGAGCTGCAGCCCTCAGTGTCCAATATTAGTTCTAGGTGAGTATCTCTGGGGCTAAAGACTTCAAATGACTGTAGGAAATGTGCACCAACTGCAAAACTAGAGTTCCCTAGCTGCCAGTGGCTTGGCAGTGTAGTTGCGTAGCTTCTTGCTTTGGCCGAGCCAGTTCTCAGGCAGGTGCCGCTGGGCACTGTAGCAAGTCCTGACTCCAGAGAGAACATGGGGTTTGTGGCATCGGCTCGTTTTTAGGTAGCTGCTTAAATGGAGTTTGTTTCATGCACCCCTTTGCCTTTTAGACTTAACATAGGAAGGATTTCTTTACCGAGAGGGTGGTCAAACGCCGGAGCAGGCTTCCTCGAGAGGCGGTCGATGCCCCAAGCCTCTCCGTGTTTACGAGGCGTTTGGACAACGCCCTTAAGAACGTGCTTTAACTTTTGGTCAGCCCTGAAGTGGTCGGGCAGTTGGACTAGACGATGGTTGTAGGTTCCTTCCGACTCAACTGTTCTAAGTACCACCGAGCCATGAGAGACCCAAGAGTTACCGGAGCATCCCCTAAACTGGATGTGAAGTGTCTTAATTAGTCCTCTCTTCCCCCACCTCTTTCAGGTTCTTCAGATGTGAACGGGCTGTTGCCCACTCCTAACGGTAACGGTGAGAACGGCAAGGCCACTGCCGATGTTGTGGATTTAACACTGGACAGCTCATCATCGGAGGAAGAGGAGGAGGAAGATGAGGAAGATGATGATGATGATGAGGGACCCCAACCAAAACGACGCTGCTCTTATGAGAAAGGTTTAGTTTCTGCCTGCTGACTGCGGAAGCAGCTCTGAGTCTCAGAATGGACAGACTTGAATACCCTGGTGCTTACTAAACTGGAGGAGGGGGAGAATGTCCTCTCCCACCTCATCTCCCTTCCTCCCTGATCTCCTTTGACTTTCCTATTCCAAATTAATCATTAAAACAAGAGGGGAAAAAAAAAAAATCACACAAACGAAAAACAAACCATTGAGCTGCTTCTTGGTTGGAAAACGACCCGACTCAAAGCCTGACCCTGAACTGGAGCCTGAAGTAAGGAAAGTGTCTTAAGCCAGGCAGTCGGAATCCACAGCTCGCTGGTCTCTGCTGCCCTTCGCCAGGATGGTTTGAATCGGTGGAGTTCACCTGCAGATCTACAGGACATCTAACTCCCGTGCATCTCCAAAGCTGTGTGCATTTTTATTGTCTTGTTAAATAACCATTCCTTAATTAATCTAAAGTTTTTGCTGGACATGTGAGTCCGGGGTGGGGAGGGGGGGGAGCGGGGAGAGGGACAGGAGGGGGGAGGGGG
>JAVKLA010000090.1:39047546-39067433 GCA_034782735.1 Sagittarius serpentarius
TGTGCTCCCCCCCGCCGCAACCCCCCCCAACCCAGCCCCAAATTCTGCCGGGACCAGCCGGGCACCCTGGGATAGGGACGGGCACCCCGGCATGGGGACGGACGCTGGGAGGGATGCACCCTTGTCCCCCCCCCGTTACCCGCTGGCGGTGGCACCGGTACAGCTCCGGCTGAGCCGGTGTCCCCACGCCCGGGTGTCCGACCCCCGCTACCGACAGCGACCCTGCAAAATCCTGCTTGTCCACTCACGTGATTAGGCAATTTTCGGCAATTTTCCACACCGAGCCGCTGCCGTCGGCTCCCCTCTCTGGCAAATTCGGCTTCGCGCTGGGGCTGGTGGGAAGGACCCACACTCCCTTACCCCAAAAAACCGACCCCGATCTCCCTGGAAGGAGCCATCTCCACCTCGGGACGCAGCAACAACCGAGCATCTCGCGCCACCGGAGCTTGAACTTCCCAAAAAGCGGAGGGGGGAAGGCTGGCCCCGCTCCCCCCGGCCCTCCGAGGCACCGTGTACCGCCCGCCCTGCAAGAGCCCTTCCACTCCTACCACTATTTTTTTTTTCTATTTTTGCTTTTTTTTTTTTTCCTTAAATAGATCTCTCTCTGAAATAGGTTTTTTTTTTTGTTTTGTTTTTTTTTTTTGTTGTTTTTTTTTTTTTAACGTGTGTTTGGACACAAAATAAAGCTTTGGATTTACATGGAAGCTCTTTTCCATGTGACAGAGCCACTTTCCATCCCCACCCTGTGCTTCCTAGCATCTGCCTTTCCAAGAAAAGGTCCTTGGCTACTGAGGGATCCTCGGGGGAGCCCTGCTTACGATGGGAAGATTGGAAACATAATATATATATATATTTTTTTCTGTTTTTTTCTTAAAAAAAGGGAGAGAAACATTTTTAAAGAGAAAAATCGGAGGAAAAGTACTAACTAGATTTTGTGACACTTTGTTTTTTTGGTTTAGGAGAGTCCTTGCGTGTTACCCTCAGACGACCCTCCTGCTACATTCAATCCTGGTGCTTCATTATTTGAATTATCCTCAAAGTGCTGCTGCTCCTGGCCGTTCCTCTGCAGGGTGTCCTCTGATTCCTGACTCTCCCCACCGGCTTGAAAACTTCCGTCTTCGGGGTTCCCCGTAGGGGTGGTAGGCAGACCCCCGGCATCTCTCACCCGGGGTTTACGGCCCCTCCTGGATGGAATACCGTTGCATCCATCTTTTTTAAGGTGCCTGTGCAAGTGGTCGGAGCGGACGAAAGTCTTGAAGCAGCTGTCGCACTGGTAGGGCCGCAGGCCGGTGTGGACGCGCATGTGGTTCTTCAAGTCGTAGTTGTGAGCGAAAGCGGCGCCGCATTGCTGGCACAAGTACGGCTTCTCCCCTGTGTGTTTCCTCATGTGAACCTTCAGCTTGTCCTGCCTGCGTGGGAGAGAAAGGACAGGGGGGAGGGCGGGTCAGCCTGGGGGTCTGCCTTTGTCCTCGCGCCCAGCACCGGGCCGAGCATCGCGACGGGGCCAAAAATCCGTACGGGGCTGAAAATCGGTACAGGGCCGAGCATCGGTACGGGGCGGAGCGCTGCTCGTTACCGGGCCAAGCTTTGGTACAGGGCTGAGCATCACCCAGTACTGGGCCAAGCTCCGGTACAGGGTTGAGCATCACCTGGTACGAGGTCAAACATCGCCTGGTACGGGGCCGAGCAACACCCGGTACAGGGTCGCGCATCGCCGGGTACGGCGTCGAGCATCACCCGGTACCAGGCCGAGCTTCGGTATGGGGCTGAGCATCGCCCAGCACCGGGCCAAGCTTCAGTACGGGGTCGAGCATCACCCGGCCCTGGGCCGAGCGTCGCTACGGGGCCGAGCATCGCCCCGTGCGGGGCCTGCTCCTGGCAGGACCCGCGCAGCCGCAGCTTGCCAGAGCCCGGGGAGGGCAGTTGCAGCAGCCAGGCCGGGGGCCAACAAGGCCACGTGAGCCGCGGCGTCTCACTTCTTCCTGGAGGAAAAAAAAATCAGGCACGAAGCGCGTGGCGGGGCAGCGAGCAGCACCATCCCTGCCGGGGCGGAGGGCAAGGGAACCGCTCGGCTCTTGCCAGGCGGATCTGGCCCGGACCCTCTCTGCTCTCCTGTGTGGAAAAGGCAGACCCCCCGCCCGCATGCCCGTCGCAGCACAGCCACCCCCGCCTTCACCCGTGGGGGGAAATTCTGGCAGCGCGAGGCCCCAAGAAGTCCTAAACCTTAAGGGAAGGATCAAAACACCACGGACGTGACCACCTCCGCTTTGAACGCGGCTCCCAAAGGGGCTGGGAAGGTGGGCCTTGCTTGGCACAACGTGGTACGCAGCAGCACATCAAAACAGCTTTTTTTAAAATAAATTTTTATAATTTGGAAAATGTTACAAATATTTCTGATTTTTATAAAATCACTCTGCCTTTCTTTCAGAAGATTCTTAGAGCGCCATCGCCGCTCCTCCCCCTGCGAACGCAGAGGAAGCAGGAAGCACAAGTGAGCAAAAAGCAGCGTAAACCCGACAGGCTCCGGTCCCCACCCAGCAAGGGGGTGGCAGGGAAACACCCCGTGCAAAACAGTCCCGGCTCGTCCTCCTGCCTTTACCCAAAAAGCTCCTTCCAGAGCAGGGACGGCTTCTCTCCGAGCAGGCTCCCCGTGCCCAGGCCTCCCCAGCCTACTGCAATACGCAGATTTTTAACGGCATAGGGATTTGTTTTCAAGCAGTGCACTCTCACCCGACCTGAGGAAGATGGGGAAGGAGAACGTGGTGAAGGAATGCAGAAGAATTAACAACATCAGGGGGAAAATAAGGATGATGGAGCGCTTGGTCAGGTTTGCACCCATTTTTACATTGGGAGCCTCTGAGGTGAGGCTTTGAGCACCACCCAGGCACTGGGGAGAAGAAGCAAAAAGCAACTCATGGACACTGCCACCAAAAACAACCCAGGGCAGACGAGACCTGGGCTGGCAGCTTGAGTTCATTACGCCCTGCCGTACCCCACGGTAGGCCGTGCTGGGGGGGCCGAGGCTGGCACACCCCTGGAGAGCCAGCCACAGGCAGAGGGAGCTGGAAACCAGCTGCGATTTTGAGCAGCAGCCTCATGGAAGATTTTCCACGAGCGATGTGAACGTCTTGAGTCGAGCTGGGCAGCTGCTGTGGGGCGAGCCACGCCATGGGGCACAGCGAGGCCGAGCACAGCTCCCTGTCCCCATCCGGGCTTCTCCGTGCCCAAACGCTGGCTGCAGGAAGGAGCAGGGGGGTGTATTTTGGCTGGAAAATAGCTCAGCCCTGGTATATTATGAACAGGCCTTGTTTATAGGGGCTGGGAGACAGAATTTCCACCCTGTTCTCTGCAGTGCCAGGCCCTCCCAGGAGCCCACAGGGAGCAGGTCCCCATCCGAAACCCACAGGAGGAGGGTGAGATCAAGAAGCGATGGGGTGGTGCTGCCCCACCGCCCTCCTCCCCCAGAAAGCCCCATGCCTCCCCTCATCTCGTCCCCTCGCCGCCACCCCCAGTGCCGCCAGCTACCAGGGACTCCCGCGGCGTTTCCGCATCCTCCGGCTCCCGGCTGCATGAGGACCTTGGACCGCTCAGGTGCGGCAGCCGGATTCTGCGCAGGTGTGCGTGTGTGCACAGCACCCAGGGGCCCCTGGCACACGTGGGGTAGATCCGGCACAGGGCAGGGAGGTGCCGCATGGCAGGGCCCAGCCGCGCAGGGCCGGGTGCTGGGGGAGCGGCAGAGGGCTGGCATCCTGCCCCCGCCATTATCTGCATTCCTCAGCTATCCAACGTGGGGCTGGGTGCGGCCACGGCCACGGGGAGGGGGCCGACAGCACCGTGGGGCAGGACCCGACCTCCTGCCCACGTCCCAGCTCCATCGGCTTCATGCCAGAGCCACCTGCCATTTCCACAGGCTGCCCACAGCTGGGAGCAGCCCCATGGGCCCCCCCCCAACAAGGAAGAGGCTCTCAGGAAGGGCCAGCCCTGGCAGCGAAGCAGTCGGCACTCCTGAAGCTGGGAATATTTCAGCAGGCAGGGAGCAGGCAGGGCAGGCAATCTGGCTTCTCTGTCAGGCAGCCCCCGCAGTCCCTTGGCAGGGCCAGGGGGAGAGTGGGGTGAGACCCCCGCCCCGGCTCAGCCATCACAGCCACAGAGACCAGAGAGAGGAGGCGGTGCTGGGACGCGTGGACTCAAGTGAACCGGAGGAATCCAAACAATATCCCCTTTCTTCAGCGTTCCCGTGGCAGAGGGAAGGAGCAGAGGAACCCTGATTAGAAACAGCGCCGAGGCGAACGCCCCCGGGGAGCTGAACCAAGGCACCGGGGTTTGTGTGTTGTTCGGGGCGGCCATCACTCAGCCCACCATGGCTCGCCGTGAGAGGACACGGGCAACGGTGGGGGTTCAGCCTCTTCCCAACTTGACTACCAGCCACCAGCGCTTCAGTCAACCCGTGGAGCCATTTCTAAACAGCTCTCCGACTCTCGCCTCAACCCTGGGCTCCTCGGCCACGATGGGAATACCAAGGGTTGCAACTGCGTTTCACCAGCCACGTTATTTGGCCTCCGCAGAAGCCTGGGTCTGGCCAGGTTTCCAGTAGAGCTCAGCAACTGCGGACACCGGGACAGTGTGGCACCGACCATCAAGACAGGCCCCTAGAGATATCTCAAGAGTCAGACACCCAAATTACTCGTCTCTCTGGAAAACTCTGGCCTTCATATCCAACTCGCCTGTTAAAATGGAAATTAGTCGAGCAGGCAAGATAAAATTGCACAAGACCAGCCCCGCGACGGCCCCCAGGGAAAGCCAAGAGCCGGTTTTGTGTGGCAGTTCCCTCTCCTCCAGCGTCCGCCCGCTCCTTACCTGGTGAATCGGACTTTGCAGATGTTGCACTCGTAGGGCTTCTCCCCGGTGTGGGTGCGGATGTGGCGCGGCAGCTTGCCAGCCCCCTGGATCACCTTCTCGCAGATGGGGCACTTTTGGAATGCTTTTGCCCTGATCTTCTTCTCCACCTTCTGGGACCAGGACGGATAGACATCGCCCTCGTTCGAACTGCCGAAATATTTCAAGTAATAATCCATGACCCCATCGTCATCCTTTCGGTCATCCTCCCCGAGCTGTTGTCTCCCCACGGAACTCATCATTTGCTGCAGCAGGGCGCTAGCAGCCAAGCCATCCACCTCCCTCACATCATCCTCCGTCTCTGCTCCAGCAGGAACGAAGCTGGGGGAGTCGCCGGCTTCCTGCTGGTCCAGAGGCCCCCCCGGGGTCCCCTCCTCTTCTCCCGGTGTGGGCAGGCCACGGCTGCTGTAATGTCCGTTCTGAGAAGGTGAAAACAAGGAGCCAGGAGCTGCCTCCTCCTCCTCTCTGTCCAGCCACATGGCTGAGTTGCTGTCAGGATCACAGTCATTCGGCTTTGGTCTTTCGTTTAGGGGGGCTTGCGAGTAGAAGTCTATGCCATTGCAGTCCGGCTCCTCCTCCTCCTCTTGGCCTCGGAAGTTCAGTCTCTGAAGGTCTCTCAACTCTGGGTTGGTCCACGGAAAGCTGCCTTGGTGGCCATTGACGGGGTTGCTCTGGAAGAACTCCAGGTACTCTTTTGCTCTGAGATGGTTCCTTTGATCAATTTGATCTACTGTATCCATCTGGTCATTTTTGGCCAGAATCTTCCTGTCCAGGAGATCCGTGCAAACATCCCTTACCGCCGGGATCTCCAGCAGTGTGGCGGCATTGAGGATGTCATTGACATTTGAAGTGCTGACAGTAAGGGTCGCGGTGTAAGCGAACTCCAGCAGAGCCGACAAGGCATCCGCACTCACAAAGTCTATCTCATACACGTTTTGCTGGTCCACCACTAACCCTGAGGTGAAGAGCTTCTTGAAGTACTGGCTGCACGCCGCCAGGACGGAGCGGTGGGTGGGGAACTCCTGGCCTTCCACCAAGATGACCACGTCGCACAACAGCCCGTTGTTTCTCTGTTCATTCAGACTGCTGAGGATGTCGCTGCTGTGATCAGGGAACGGGATCCCTATGGGGCCGTCCACGCCACCCGCCATCTTTGATGCAAAAGGCTACGAGAGAAGGAGGAAAGCGCAATGAGTCACAGGGGCCTTGGCTGCCTGGAGGCATCACAACGCACGGGCAAACTCCCAACGCAGAGCAGGTACCTGTCTGCCAATGCCAGCGTGCTCTGCAGCAAGCGCTAGCTATCGGCCGGCACGTCCTCTGCACCCCTCCACATCACCGTCGAGTCCGCCGTCCTGCCCGGCATCTAAGACATGCCTCAGACCCGTGCTTACCTTCACTCTGGGAAGGAGGACGAGAAACACAGCCCAGGTGCCCTCAAGATAGAGTCTGGGAGAACAGCCGAATTAGCACAGATTTGGGCCAGAACTAGCAAGCCTTGGCAAGGACCAGGGTTAATACAGCCAGACAGCATCTGGACCGAGCTGGCAGGCATGCCTGGCGTTGGGCTGCAGTGGCTTGAGCCTCACCAGTGGACCCCAGTCCACCTCTTGGGAGTATTTCCCCAATCCCACCACTTCTACTGGAAACGTCCCCGGCTCATTCAGCCTCGGTCCGCCCAGCCAAAGTCCTGATACAATCACGTAATAGTTGGGAAAATCGTTCCCATCGCTTACGTAATCGTTGGGTAAATTGTTCCCATCGCTCGTCCCTGGGCTCCCAGGGTCTGCAGTCGCTCTCAGAGAGATGCAGGCAGGGTGCTGGCAGCAAGCACCCTTTGGGAAGCGCACAGCAGCAAGCTCAGCGTTCGAGGGCACCAGTGTGCAGAACAGGGGAGCACCAGCCACCTCAGCCCTGCTGCTAAGGGCGTTTTACGAAAAGCCAAGCTTAACCACTTAAACCCAAGGCACCCGCTGCACCTTCCCCAGGAAC
This sequence comes from Sagittarius serpentarius, assembly GCA_034782735.1. Taxonomy (NCBI): domain Eukaryota; kingdom Metazoa; phylum Chordata; class Aves; order Accipitriformes; family Sagittariidae; genus Sagittarius; species Sagittarius serpentarius. Next base: position 39,054,435 of record JAVKLA010000090.1, read on the forward strand.
AGGAGCCTCTGCGGTGGCCGGAGAGGAAAGGAGACTGGTCTCACAAAGTGCCGGAAGCAGATCTGGCACCAGCCCCTCACATCTCAGAAAGGCTCCAGCAGAAGCAGCGGCTCTTTCCAATGCCAAGGGTTTGTTTGGGAAAAGATACGTAAGTCACTCCTGATGCGCTAGCACGGCAGAAACGGATCCACTTGACTTTAAATACATCCTCTCTTCAAAGGCTGAAAAAGCCAGAGCGAACCGAGCAGCCCAGTGCTGGCTCGCCTCCGTTCGGAAGGGATGCCCCATCGCCGGGAGAGAGGCACTGGGGCCAAACGCAGGCAAGAGCAAAACCTGCCCTGCCCCACCACGCTGCCTGCCCTGAACGACCCCCAAATTCTCCCAGGCCCAGCCTTCTGATCCCCAAAACTGCAAATAATATTTCCCTCCTCTCTTGTCTGAAGCAGCAAACCCCTCTGCTCCTTGCCACAGAGATGCTGTCTGCCTATAAATCAATGTATTTCCACACCCTCCCCTCCCCGCCACGCACTGGATCCTTAGGGGCTAACACAACCCGCAGCATATCCACACACAAATAATTTGGTTCACAAAACCACTTGGCACAAGCGTTAAGTATCAAAGCCCCCAGTTTACAGATGGGGAAACTGAGGCACAGAGGGAAGTGGCCTGCCCCACGCAGCGGGGGGGGATGGATGAGTCAGGAGCACATCCAGAACAGAAGTAATTACGCAGGAAGCAACTCCCAGCACCGCATTATAGCACGGGGAGCTAGCAACCAGGTTGCAAAACAACGCTCGCTTCCCGACACACGCACCCACCCCCATTCTGGGCTCGCTAGCAGATTTCTCAGTAGTTCTTCCTATTTTCTTAGTTTTAAAAAGCTTCATTAATCCAAGGAGGAAAAAAAAAGGAATTTCTGCACCTTCTTGTTTTGTACAAAGAAAACATAGGAGAAGGCAGTTCCAAGGAAGTTCTGAGTCCGTGAAACACCAGTCTGAAGCAAACAGATATTAAACAGCAGTAATGCATAAACCAGCCTTAAGCTCGCCACGCCAACGTGCTGGGGGGGTCAGGATGGGAGGGAAGAACCAGAGGAGCCAGGCTGGATGTGCAGGGCTGCCGGTGCAAGTCCTGCCACCAAGACCAAGCGTCGAAGGAAGGCAGCTTCCCAAGACGCCCGGAGCAAGGGCACCAACTCCAGAGCCACCTCCTGGGCTCCTGCAGTGGCAGGATTTGAACTCAGAGCCATTATTTCACAGGGTTGTTTTTTTTTTTTTAAATAAAGGGTCCTCCCTAGGGAGGAAAAGGCTGTTTGATGGCTAAGCGCAGCTTGGGGACCAGGAACGCCAGCACCCCTCTCAACTCGGGCACCAGCTTCAGGTGTGACCTTGAGCAAGGTCACCATATCTCCGCATCCGCAGGGGGTCCGAGGGAACCCCCCGGCCTCCCGAGTGGCTGGGCTACAACAGGGGAGGCCTCCGCTGCCTCAGCATCGCTTGCCCCACTCCCACCAGGGCAGCCCCACAGCTGCCCAAAACCGCCTAGTGGGAGCCACCATCGCACTCCGCTCCCCAGGAAAGCGGCTCCGATACCCCTGTGTCCACCCCCCCATGCCTCCTGGTCCCAGAAATGACATCAGTGCCGCCTCCCTCCACCTTCCCCTCTAGATTGGATGCTTTACAAAGCTTTTCCCCCCTCCCTCTAAAGAGAATTTGAGCTGCATAAAGCATTTTGAAGCTTCAGACAACCGTCTTCTGGGCAGCTAAGCTTCAGTCACCCACACAACTGGGCTTTGTCGGCTGCGGTGCCCGGCTCTGGGGATCGAGGGGGCCTGGGGGAGCAAGTCAGGCTGTGCAGGCAAGGTCACCCCCCTCCCCGGCCAGGGGGCCAGGACAATCGGCCGGACAGTGTGGGAACGGCTGCAGGGTCATGAGACTGCCGAGGGCTGGCATGGAAAGTCGTACAACTTCGCAACTCATTCTCCTCGCACAACACGCCCTTTGTGTCCCTCATCTGCGGCGGCCGAGAACGTAGAGGGGCAAACGGGCTGCCCCGAGCCCCCCAGGAACGGCTTCGGCACCCGGATGTTTGAGCCACGGCCAGAGACTCAGCCCTTAAAAAAATCACACTCTTCCCTTTTCAGGAGGCTGAGCAGCCAGAGTATTAAAGCTTGGGGATTAGTAACAAGAGACAGAGCTTTCCACCTTTACAGGTTCAAAAAAAAAAAAAAAACCCACCCAAAACCCAACAAAAAAACCCAAACCCCACCACCTGCTTGTGGCACAAACAGGCACAGGGTGCAAGACCATGGCAGCGGGATGGGTGAAATCCGCTTGGAAGGGTCCTGACAGCCAGGTGACAAGTGACAAAAGCCACTGGCACGACCGCCAGCTAGTCCCCTCCTTGGCAAGAATAAGGTCTGAATGGGCCACCAAGGGGGAGCTTCAACTACTGACCTAAATTTCCCAGGCAGCTCTTTTCTCTCTCTACACCCTCTGACCGCCGAAAAGGCATTACACACTTGTTGTCCCAGACTGCGCGTCTCTGCAGGGTTGCAAAGATGCCACATTTCACCCCAAAGTGGCTGTGTCTGAGAAGTTAGGAAATTGTCCTCGCATATAACTCGTAGCAGCTGAGGGAGCACCGTCAACTTAAAATACAGTCCATTTGAAAGAGAGTTTACAACAATACCAGAGCTCTCAAATTTATTTACAAACCTTATTTACAAACCTGGCATAACACGACGTGCATCCCTAACTACTCAGCTAACTCTGCTTTCGTTGGTGCTGAGCCTGCTCTGCATTTCCAAAATAACAACGCAACCAAGCTTTGGCTATCCCCAGGTCAGCCGGACACAAAGACAGCCCGATTCCAGGCAGGAAAAACGGTCATTTTTTTGTGCGAGAAGCGCTGCTGAACACCGCGCAAGCAAGGGAAGCCCTCTGCCTGCCCGAGACACTGCTCACGGCAATCTCAGCTGTTCCACATCCAGCTGGTTTTGCACCAAGGCCAACTGTAGTTTGATGCTGCTCCTCAACACTAAAAGGTTATTTTCTTAAGCTCAAGTTATCAACTCGCTCCTTTCAGACCTACCAGATGAACTGCAAAAGAGCAGAACAGTGTTAACTGAAACCCCTGAGCTTGCACTTTACTCACCTCAAGTCCAGCGGGATGTCACCCAATCGCTTTCCTACAGGAGCTCTGGAATTTAACATTTACATTCAAATGAGACGGCCACATTACGATGGGATCACAACCAAAAGCGCTGACAAAACACTGCTTAATTACTAGTTTTCCACATAACCTCAGTGGGTTGCTTTTGGTTTGGGTTTTCTTCTCCCTTTTACTTCTTTGCACTTCTTTAAAATTTAGCTGGGTGAACAGAGGAACCTGAGCAGCTTACGAGGGCTCTGAAATACGCAGGTATCGGGTGTAAGAGCTAAGTCACATCTGGTTAGTCGGGTAACAGCAAATGTTTTCAACGTGCTCTTCATCCGGAAAAGATCCCAAATCACTTTACAAAGGCAGGGCTTTCCCCTCCCGCAGAGGTGCCACCCACTCCAGCAGCACAGATGAGAAGCTTGAGCAACACTACACACCTGCTCAGGGCAGAAAGGGAAAATTATCATTGCCTTTTCCACCAAGCACGAGGCAAAATGGCTTTAGGGCACTGCTACAATCCACAATGCAAGGTTTCCTGGGAACAGCTGCATTTTGGGCTACGGCACGTGGTTATTTGGCCTCTCGCAGCTCAAGGTACCCAAGGAATGGAGATCACAAGTCGCTACGCCCAGTTGCTTAGAGGAAATGCATGTATCAGAGTGTCAGGGCAGACTTTGCAGCAGCGCTGCTGTGTGCTAGAAAAGAATTATTAAAATAATGTTGCTATTAAAAAAAAAAAAAGTCAGTGGTTTGCTGCCCAAGGCCCAAACATTATCCTAGCCCTCACTCACCACCGACTGGAGAAATGGGCATTTTTTCCCTATGAATAGCTCACCCCAATTATAGGTCACACAATGCAAGTCCTTGTCCCTTCACTTTATATTTAGGGAGCGATCATCCCAGTTCCCCCCTTCCTTCTTCCATCTGCATTGGACACATCTGCAAGCCTGGATCCCTTGAGATAAAACACAGCTCTCCGGCCATTTGGAGCATGAGCCATCATCTCTGCTGACACCAAGCTCTGCAACCTCCCAAGGACAAGCCCAAGCAGGTCTCCCTCTGCCCAGGATCCACCCTAAACTATGCAGAGGCCTCAGGAAACACACCTAGCACACAGCAGCGTAAAGCCAAAAAGGTGGGAAGATGGTAGGCAGGAGGAAATAAAGGAGGGTGTTTTGCCTGCTTGGGAGAAGTCACTATTTCAACCACTCTATGGTGCTATTAAAATTCAACTGCTCTCTAAAAGGAATGTGCTGTCGGCAGTTTAGTGCCAAACTATCCGAATTATGTGGACCTGCAAAACAGATGCATGTTCTTGAGAGGAAGACCCTGCACATCAACAGAAGCAAACTGCATTGCATGAAAAAATCAAGATAAAATAAAAGCACACTGACTTTTTTTTTTTTAATTAACTCCAAATTATCGATAACACAATGGGAAGAAATCTTTTGTGTTTAGCAGGTAACTGAGCCATCAATGGCAAAAAGAGCAAATTCAAGCTTTCTTGTATCTTGACTGGACATCGCATCTGGGGTAAAACACCAGGGGACGCATATGGCATGACCAAGATCATGCAGCCATTGAAGCAAAGAGATCAGAGGAGAACAAGGATCCTGCAAATATCTGTGGCCTCTTTGTGGACAATATGGCTCTGTTTTCTGCAGACGGGCATCCCCTCCAGCCCCCTACAAATCCCCATCTGAAGGCACTGATTCTGGGAAGCGTCTTATCCCCCAGCGCCTCTGCCACAGCTCTCAATACAGGTCTCTGTTACCGCAGCTCTTATCGCTGCATTCACATGAAGGCTCATCTAAGGAACAAGACTGACCACATCATGAGGATTCCGTCGGCTCCCAAACAGGCACTGGGCTCCTGATCACACAACCAGACCAAACTACCGCTCCACTGGTTCCTCAAAGCGGGGTGGTTGTTTTGTTCTGATCCTTCCAAAGATCACAGCTTCCCGAGCATCCCCCTTCAATGTCTTAAATTTAACGTGAAGCGGAAAAACAACCGAGATGCTATGACAATATCCGACAAGGTAGCCCGAGCTCCTCAGTTACAGCAACCACGCTTCGTTTCAGTCCAACTCGATGAACTCGCACCACTATCAGGTAAGCAAAACAGCTGGGGCTTTCTTGCCGCTGCCAGGTCTGACCTGCCAGGGAGGTTTGCCTCTCCCTACTGTCTAGAAATATGTGCCTGGGCAGCATAGGCATCTCCAGCACAGACTTAATCCTCGTTCTAGGACTGGTTCATACCAAGCAGCTGCCCAAGGTGAAAGGAAATCCACTCAAAAACCTGCAGACGCATCAACGCCGATCCTTCGGCACGGATCAGCGCCGCATCCCCCATCTTAGAAGAGCCAAGCACTTTACAAGCCATGTATCGACAGGGAAGAAACACCTAATACGCCACAGAAACAACAACCTCTGGGGCAGGACGCACAACGCTTCAGCAGCACAGAAGTTCAGACAGGAAAGGAGAATCCCACATCCTGCTACCGCTGCCAAGGGAACTCTGGTAGGAAGAATATCTGGTAATTGCTCCCATTGAAGTTTGGATGGAGCGCTGGAATTGAACGCCCCTTGGACCCTCAATGAGCATCATGGGAACTTTAATGACCACAAGTAATAAAGAAACTTGATTTTCCTTCATATTAAAAAAAAAAAATAATAATTCCCTCCCACAGCAGAGCACCTCAGAGGCAGGAGCGGTGCCAAGAGTTGGCTTTGCCGTGGTGCTCTCCTCTCCTCGGGTTGGCCAAAAGGGGCAGATCTGCAGAGCCGGTGGAGCAAGGACAGCCCTCCCCCAGACGCCAGCCAGCCATTTCCTCGCTCAGGAACGGCTGCATCCTGTGCTCATTCAGAGGAGCCTGCGTAGGTCTGATATATTTGGCAGAGAATCTAAATCGGGCTAGAAGAGCTGCATTGAAGAATTCGGATGAAGAAGTCCCAAGCCCACGTTACAGCAGCATTTCAGCTCAGATATTGAACCGGGCTATGAAGAGATGACCACCAAGCCTCTCATCAAGGTGACACAGCGCCCAGCAGCTCCTGGTCAGACAGGTTTTGGGGGTAATTCAGCAATCTCTCTGCTGCCTCAGGCAAACCGTGGCAGCTGATTGAAGGTATCCCCAAGAAACCAATTTAAATTTTACACCTCAACCCATTTCTAATCTTTTCAGTATTCAAAACTGGCCCCCTCCCAGCCCTTACCACTGTGTCAGTAGTGGGAAGAAGCGAAGGAGAACTTCACCAAGACACTCTGGTGGTGTAACAGTGACCGCTTGTGCCAAGCCAGAACCAGAGCAAGAGCAACTGGAACTGGGCTCCCAGATTCCTCTGGCAGCACTGGGTTGCAAAGCAAGCAGCAGAAGAGACGGTGCAACCACAACGGAGCAGGGAGATAATGACTACCTGGGTGGAGCTCATCTCTTTGGTGCTGTTAACGAGATGCTAGAGGTCTGGGATTCCTCATCACGCTAAAGGAAATCATTAGGGACGCTGCTACGGAGCACACCAGGACGAAAAGGGCTTGTTGCTCTTCATTTTCCAAAACTGCTTGAATTTAAGTGCTTTTTACATGTTGGTCCAGAAGAGAAAGGACATGCCAGATGTGGCCTTTTTCTAGTTGCACGGACAGAGGAAAGGCAAGCGTCGCTGAGGAAAGGGCTCACAACTACCAGCTTTAACACCAAATCCAGGGTCTGACCAACCACCTGACCCTTCAGCAATCCCATCCCCGTTTCCCTCCTTGCTTCCCCCATTCAGGCTCCATATTTCGATTCAATCTCTGACCTCTAAGCACAACCACAACACAGAGAACGTTACCACTGCCAACCAGCAGAATGAAACCAAAACCGGCAAAGGGAAAGTCACCTGCAGCAGTGCACGGGGCCCACTCCCAACACATCCCGAGTGCTTGGGGAGGGAGGGAAGCACACTGCATCTCCCAGGACAATGTCTATGGCTTTTACATAAACCTAATGGCATTCACCGCCCAGAGAAGAGACACAGCATGGCTCTGTCTCTAAGGATGCTGGTAGTTAACTTACACAATTAAGAAAACAGACAAGGGATGACCAAACATCACGCTCTGCAACACTGCGGATCCCTACCCGATGTCTGTAACCAGGAAGGGATTTCTTTCCAGGGCACAGCACAGCCTCGCACAGCGCACGGGGAAGTTCGGTTTCCGCTGCAGCATCAACTACTGGCAAAAACCAGAAGTCAGCTTAGACCCCGACAGACGGCAGTGGTCTGCTCCCGCCTGCCACGTCACGTGGCGAAGCACCACGGCCCAGCCTCCACCAGACCTGTTACGGCACATCCGAAAGAGACGGCCACGGCGCGGCGCAGAGCCTCCGCAACCTGCCACCCCTCCAAAACCGTCCCGCACTGGATCAACACGCGGCCCTCTTGCCCGCCGACAGCAACCGGGACGTACTAAAACTCCTCTTATGTTGCAAGGTTAGCTTGAACTGGTTACTCCACCCAGACCTCCTTGCCAATTTTCTCCTTTGTCATCAGAGACCGTATTTAATCCAGCAGGAATGTGCCTTGGTTCAAGCCCGTGTAGTCACAGACCCAAGGCCAGCACGTGTCCCTTGAACTTCAGTGCCTACATGGGTTTACTTCTGTGCCAAAAGGCCCCTGTCAACGGCACCGTTGCTCTGCCTTGGGGTTTCTCCACATGATGGTCCCGAGTCCATCGCACGAGGTCTGCACGAGCAGCACAAATTTCTCCACACTGAGAAGAAATGAGCCACCAGCACTCACCAAGGAGGCTCGAGAGCTGCCCAGCGACCCTCAGACCCTGCTGCAAACCCACCTTCACTCCAACAAGGCTGCGTTCAAGTTGCTGCCAGGCCTCCCTCCTCTCCTCAGCTGAGCCACTACAGCCTACGCACACAGCCCTCAGCCTGCTGAAAATGTCCAAGCGTGGTTTACGGGGACAGGAAGGCCGGCCACCCTTGCATTAATGGAAGCTGCTTGTTTTGCTGCTGAAACAAACTCTTCAAAAGCCAAGCTCCAGTGTGCCCACACGCCTGTTGCCGCAGCCCTCCGACGGGTTTTCTCCCACATAGCTCCGCTGTTGCCGTACAGCAACAGAGCAGCTCTCTGCAAAACCACAGCGGGGTTTTCGGGAGATCCTGCAGAACACCAAGCCCTTGCTATTCAGCCCCTAGTTCTCCTAAATACTTTAGAAAGCCTCAGAAGTTACACGCAAAGGGAGGGAAAAAAAAAAAAACACAAACAAACACAAAACATGAAACTCTGTGTTTCAATCCGGCTAAAGGAGCAGCTCTTGCCTAGGAGCACAGTGTGTACGGAAGGGGAAGGTTTCTTTTTCATCTCAAAAGCCCCGTAAGCCTGGAGGCACCAAGATCCACGCAGAAATAAGCCGCCAATATTTCAGAAAGGCAACATTTGGCCCCTTCGTCAAAGGGAGCGACTGAAGACTCGTCACGAAGAAATGAAGCTGCTGCCGGCATTAACCCACTGCTCAGCAAAGCTCAAGGGCTGAGTGGGGGCTGCGAGGCCACCGCCACGTCCCAGCTGCTCAAGGCTGGATGAAAACGAGAGCTTCTGCGGGTCATATTTTTACACCCTCCTCCCCTTCAGAGACAAGGCACGACCACAGAGCAGCAAGAGGCCAAAGCCTGCGCTTCCCACTCCAGCCAAAATCCTCCCAAGCCGCCACCAAATTCCCCGCCCTGGGCACCCGCCCGCCTGTTTCCTGACCTGCTCCCTGCACACCCGGTTCTCCAGCCAGCTCCCCCTGAATCCCAAAATCAGCCTGTCCCTCTCCCACCCAGCAGCCATGTCACAGGTTCCCCTTCACAGCCTGCATGTACCCCCCGGCTCTGACAAGCCTGATGTTTCCTGCCCCACTCCCCCTGCCTTCAGCGTTCGATGTTGGACATCTAGCATTAACCTAACTGCCTCAAATGGCACCTTGAAGACTAGTTGTCTTTTCCACACCAGGAAGAGGGGAAAAAAAGGAAAAAAGAGTAAGACTGTAGTTTACTGACAAAGCAGAGCATACCGGGCAGGGCAGTCCCTTATGTAATTCCTAGTTTGTGGAGAAACAGACAGCTCGTCTCGCCGTTCTCGACTCCACACGACGTGCAAAAGCGAATCCCGAGAGCAAGCATGCCACACGCTTCATCCCCAGCAATGCTGTCCTGCCATGAAGCTCTTTTCCTTCCCTCCTCGGCGCACGACTGGGCAGCACGGGGATGAAGGGAGGGAACGCTGAACCGGTACCGCATGTACTCTGCCTGTTGGGGCAAGAGGCCCCGAGTAACTAGAGACCAGCAACCTGTAGCTACAAGCCTACCTTCAATGCTTGCCCAGCTCCCTATTGGGTAGGCACCCAAGCAAACAAAAAAAAAAAAAAAAAAAAAAGAAAGAAATCTACTTACTGGTTTCCACTTTGCCGGTGGGAAATAAGTAGGTGCACGAACCAGGAAGGAAATAAGGCGCACAACTGCAGTTTAAAAGCAGGCAAGAGGGAGTTAAAATGCAGCGCTGGGACACTTGGGAGCATCCTCTGCTTTGAAAAAAAGCTGGGCAGCAGTCCTTCCCGCAGCAGGGGAGAGGATCTCACGCAGTTTCAAATGGGCATTACAGAACCGCAGGGGTGGAAAGCGGGACGAAAACAGTCCCAAGGGTACCAACCCTTCACAGGCAAAGAAGCCACCCACCAAGCGCCAGTGCCGTGTGCTTCTGCCCGGGCCCCTGCACCCTGGGAGGGCGCATGGATCTGTGCACGGCTTCGAAGAGACCGGCAAAGAGTATCTGAGGCAGCAAGGCTGTCGTCAGGGAGATCGCGCTCCTGACAGTCTGGCTGAACGCATTTTTTTAAGGGGTCGGTGAAGCAACGGCGTCGGAAAGCCGCCAATTACCAGGGGATCTGTGGCTCATCTCACCGACGCGGCCTTGGCTCCCACCTGCAGCCACAGGGCAGCTCACACCAGTTTCCAGTTTCTCGCACCTTGTCACATTAAGAGAGGACGCTGATCCCTACAGTTTCCTTCCACCTGCAGCTCAGCGCTGCTGCCCGAGATCCCACAAGAAGATTTAAAAGTCCCTCAGACGGCCAGGTCTCCGGCAGGGAAGGAGCCCCACCGCGATTCAAGGCACAGAACGACTTTTGCTCCGTTTGCACCGTGGAAGTTGTGTCCGGACTCTGCTACAGGAGCCAGCAATGACACCGGGGAGGCAGGGAAACTGAAACTATGCGCAGAGGGAAGACGATACAGCGAGGGAGCTGGGTGAGAAACAATTGTCTCTGGACACTCGCAGAGGATCCCGACGCTTGTTTGACCTCGTTTACTCCTGCTCTGACGTCCTACTGGAGCTCCTCCGGGACCGGCGGGATGCTCCAAGCACAGGTATTGGGACGGACGCACGGAAGGCAGCACCGAACACAGACATGCGCCGGTTTGGATCAAAGGGTCAGGTTGCAAACACTTCTCTTCATCTTAGAGACTGACTGTCTTTCTCCCTTTCCCCGAGTTTTGCTCGTCAAAAGGCTTTTAATTACAGATTGAAACCAGTCTCTTCAAATTTGAGGTTAAGGCTAGTTGAGAGCATAGTTAAGAGCAACTGTTTATTGCTTTGACTATGCAAGATAACAAGTAGGATTCTAATTGCTTGCCACAGAAGTCTTCTCTTTCAATAAATGCAGCATCCTGAGACTGGGAAAAAACCCTCAAGTGTCAGTTTTAATCAAGATTAAACCACAGTTCTCAAGCATTTAGGCTCTGTCTCACATGCAGACCAGGAATTTCACAGGCCCCCCCAATTTTTAGGTTGGACACCTGCAGGGGACTCGATTCTGCAGAGTTAAAACCCAGCACTCAGGCAGCACTTTATCTGTCAAACGAGGTCTCGAGTAGGACAGGCAGAGCAACTGAACCATCACAGCACCTCGATATAAGCATAAATTTCTTCCCTGATTTGCGTCCCATGCTGACATCCAGATTCTCACGCCAGGAAAACAACTGTAATTTTCAGTTCTGCTTTAAAAGTCACAGAACACAAAGCTAACCCACCACATTCACCATGCCAAATTAATTCCACCCAGCCACGGCTGGCCCAGCACCTTTACAAAGCAGAGCTCCTTATTAAGCCCACGATATGACTAAAGATCATCATTGGACCTGCTACCACAATGCAACAAGATGCATATATGAGCAAAAATAAAGAGCAAAAAATAAAGAGTTGCAGATCAGCACAAAATGAAGAACTACTTTCATTCACCACCAAATTTATTAAGAGCTCATGCCTTGCAAAACCCTCCCCTGAGTTACTAACGCAATTAAGGCTTGGTGGAAAAATCCCACCATCTCACCCATGTTTGGGTTGCGCCTCCTCACTCCCTCTTTCACCAGAACAAGCCTAAACAGGGGCCAGAATGAATATTAAACAAGAACGGCTCCTCTCTAATAAACTGCTCAGTTTGTCTCTCTCTTTTTTTTTTTTTTTTTTTTTTAAAGTTTAAATAAATCTCCAGCATACCATCAGAATTAAGCCAGCCTGTCTCTTCCTGATCAGCCTCCAGGAAGTGCCCACATACTGCAATTTCCAACCCAGACCAGCAGAAACATTCAGAAATACAACATTTCCTTAAAAAAAACCAACAAAAAAAACCCCAACACTTTTTAAAATCACGGGATGACCTTTTAGCTCCACTGCACACAACTTCAACCCTCATTAGGCTGTAAATTCTTCCAGGCAGAGACCTTCTCTGCCCATGTCTATAAAGTACTATTATATAAGTTATGGTTTCGATAGCCAAGACAATTAACAGCACGGGGAACACGGCTAATCTTGAACTCGGACCAGCACCAAACTCTTACCAAGAGTCCTTGAGCCGAGAGAAACTTTTGCTGCCCAGCCTCCTACTGCCCTGCAAGTAAGAGGGTCTCCAGGAGCTGAGAACATGGGAGAGCCAGACGAGGCACGAGCAGTCACATCGGTTGCGGGTGCAGGACAGGAACTGTTGCTTTCAACGTAGGAACGCCAGGATTTAAAAGTTCTGGTAAGAGGAAGGCCCAGGTGCCGGGAGTCCCGCTCCACGTGCGGGTCCAAGGGCTTTTCCCGCACTACTGGAACAACGCAAGCAACAAAGCCCTTTCCACAGGCAGCAACCAGCTTGCCTTCGCTTTCAGACCACGGTCACCGCAGCAATCTGCCCGTGACTTTGTCTCCTGCCATCAGCCTCACAAATGCAGCGCTCCTGGGGAAAGCTGGCAGGAACCTTCAGCTCTGTCTTGGGGGGCTCAGCACAGGAGCTTTGGGTACCTGAAGCACGAGCTCGATTCCCAACCCACCGCCTCAAACTCAAGAGCCTTGAGATGGGGCACAATGAAGACAAGGAAGTGTCAAAACCCTAGCCAAGCAGAGAGGCCTCCCCTTTTGCTACGAGCAAGGGACGCTGCCCCTCATGTCAACCTCCGCAGCAACTCGCCGGCCTTCGCTGCTGCGCAGGTCCAGCGGCAGGGAGAGAGGCTTATCCTCTTCCAGGGCAGCCCTCTATGCAGGGCCCAGCGATGGCTTTCAGGGCCCCAACCACCGAGGGGGGGTGGGGGGGATTATCACTGCGAACCGCCGCCGGCTGCTCGACCTCCCTCTCCCTGCTCTGCGCACGGGGGTGGGTGCGGAGCCGGCCGGGGGGAGATAAGAAAGGGAAGGGAAAAAAACCAAAACAACCAACCAACCAACCAACCCCCTCACCACCAACAACCCAGAACGAAGCCAGGGCCAGCCGGCAGGCCGGGCCAGCCTCCCCGAGGCCGGTTCCCCGCGGTGACGACCTTGGGGT
>JAVKLA010000090.1:39069388-39083657 GCA_034782735.1 Sagittarius serpentarius
GCCTGACCCCCCCCCCCAACTGGGAAGGGGACCCAAAGAGAAGCCCAAGGTCAGGGGTGGGCTGGGAGCCAGCCCAGCAGGGACAGGGGACAGGACAAACCCGCCGGAGCCACCACCTCCAGGCCTGCCCCGGGGAGGGCAACAACAGCAGCCCCCACCCACGACCAGAGCGCCAGGTCTCTTCTAGATACCCACCATTCCGCTCCAGAGTGAACAGCTCCTTAAGGCCGGTTTCCTGCAGGTTGCCAGGTTGATCCGCATGGAACACTGGCTGCCATAGGGAACCCAGCCTCAGCAAGATTTCAGGGAAGATTTTGAATTAGTAATAATTTTTTAAAAATTAATTAAAGGAAGAGAAAGAAAGAATAGAAAAGGCTTTGATCAACAGATCCCCCGGGCTCCCAGGGGCCTCTGCCCCAGCTCTGCCGGCCAACACCCCCCGGATTTCCCCATTTCTCCCCTTTTTTTCCTTAAATAACCCCGCTCAGCTCCTCACAGGGGCACCGAGGGCTTCACCCACCGCACTCACCCTGTGACCCGCCACGTCCCCACCACCGCCCCGGCCGGTGGGAGCCCTGGAGGGGCCCCGGAAGGTTTTTAGCGAGGGGTTGGCATCATTAACCCTATTCTGCAGGTGGGGAAACTGAGGCAGGACAAGGAAACGCAGCTGTAAGTAGGAATTGAGGGGACCTTGGGCCCCAACACCACGTGTGTGGGGGAGGAAGGCAGGGTGGCGTGCAGGGGCTGGGGTGGGGGCCCCCCAGGCTGCACCCCAGGGCCAGGCCCTGCCACGCGCCGGCAGCCACACGCTCACCGGCTGCTTTCGCTTTCCCCCGCCACGGCCGGGGGCACGCCCAGAGCCCCCCCCCGCCCAAAGATGAAGCCACAGCGTGGCCCCCTGACCCCCCCAAAAGCCCTCCCCACGCAGGGGCCACCCCAAAACTGCCTGCAACGCAGATATGGAGAACACTCACTTATGTCGGGGTGGGGGAAGGGGGGCAGGACCCCAAACACCCCCATCTTGTCCCACAAAAGCAGCAGGGTTGGGGGTACCCCTTCCTCCCTGCACCCCCAAAACCCCACCATGTTGCAGGGACCACGCTCACACCCAGCCCAGGGACCCCCTGGGACCCCCCCCTCCTCCCAAGATTCGCAGCCAACATCACCAAAAGCTGCTGCAGCTTCTATGAGTGGAGTGAGTTTATCCTGGTCTCTGCAGGACAGCCCAGACCCCCGGGGGACCAGAAGCAAACCCAGGACATTCCCCCCCCCCCCCCCCCAAAAAAATTGCCACCACAGGAGCTTCACATCAGGGACCCCATGGGGGAGGGGGGGACAGCACCAACAAGGGTGCCCAGCGTCACCTCTCCAGAGCCCTGGCATCGCTAATGCCACAAAAACTCTGCAAAATAAAGTTATTTTTCACTTTTGGGCCTGATTTTGATCTCGCCAAGGCTGCCCCAGGCTGGCAGAGCTCACCTTCACCTCTCCCTGCTTCTTTTCACCCCAAATATTTCAGAGCCGATCCCGATGCCCCTGGGGCAGGATTTAGGGCATCGCACCAACCTCAGACCTCGCATCCATCCAGCCGGGGCAGCCTTGTGCCAAGATAATTCCGTTATCACTTGCTTCCGCGGGAGGCAACTGATGGGCAACGTGGCAAGAGCCACCGACACATCCCGGCGAGAGCCGTGTCCCCAGGCACGGTCCGTGACATTGCTCCCGTCCAGGGAGGGCCCACCGGGGTTCCGGCTCTGCAGGGGTTAAAGCCACTTGGGGTACAACCAAGAGAAAAGGCCTGGAAATGTAAAGTGCCATTTATTTTTTAATTTTTTTTTTCTCATGATGAAAATATCAAGTTTAAAAAAAATAAATTGCACCAACAAAACGCTCGATACGCTTTCTCCTTCTCCTCCAAAGCCCAGCACCTAAACCAACTGGAAATATCCTAAAGCTTTATGAACTGTCCCTTTCCCCACCTCCCACTTAAATTAAGAGGCAAAAAACTTAACGATGAGCATCCCTGGAGCTCTGCGGCAACTTGCCCAGGCACAAGCTGAGCCCGCAAGCACAGATCCCACTCCCCACCCCCAAATCTGAGGTCTCCCCCGCTGAGTTTGCCTTGGGAGGATGCAACTGCCCCCAGCGCTTGCCCCAAGCAAGGCAGCGCCATCGTCCTTTGCTGGGGATGGGGAAAGAAAAGGGTATGAGGGGTTTGGGGTTACCAAGTCACGGCGCTTGCTTTTGGGGGGCTGTCATGGTGGGACCTGAGTGCAGGCAGAGGGGATGTCAGCCGCTAGCCCAAGGGGGGCAAAAAACCCAAACAGCCCGAAAAGAAGGAAAACACACAAAAAAAATCCCACCAAGCTTCCAAAAATCATTTCCTCATGGGGGAGTTTGGGGATCACAGAGCCCCACTTGGGGGGCAGCAGGGGAGCACGTCACCCAAAAAATAGATACACGTGGTGGAAAGCGAGGTGATGGCGGGGAGCTGCCAACCCCACAGCGCAGCCGCGGCTGGCGGGGATGGATCCGGCCGCTCCGCCAGGGCTCAGCCCTCACAGCCGTGGGGCCACGTGGGCCCCAGGGGGTTTTGCCAGGTCCTTTCTGGGTAGGAGGGGACGTGACAGGGAGGGACCATCAGCCACGGTCACACCAAGGTGGCCTTTGGAAAAGCCCGTGGCCTCAGGACAATGTGGGTCTCACTGGGTGGGTTCATGCCTCTCCCCGCAATGCCCAGCCTAGGTACCCCGCACCTCCCGGCCCAGGGGAGAGGGGGGCTCCCGTGGGGAGCCCTCGGGCTCTGCTACAGCCACGATGGCCAAGGCTTCCCGTGGGACGGGCAAAAGGCAGCTGGAGGGGGAAAACCTGCAGCCTGGAGGGGTTTCACCCTTCCCCGTCCCCAGGAGATGGTGGGGTCAGGAGAGGGACTCAAGTCCCGGACTAGCCCGGCTATGCCCTGGTCACAGTGGCCAGCCGGGCTCTGCCTCCCACCTCTGCGCTGGAAGGAGCCAGGGAAGGAAAGTCCACGCTTTCCGCTCGCCTGAGCACCTACAGGTGCGAGCCAGGGCTTGCTGGGGAGCCATGGTCCTGGGGGAGCCACTCACGTACCCACCCCGCAGCTCCCACCCGACTCCCTCCTGCTGCGAGCCGAGAGCTCAGCCTGCGCTCAACAGATCAAGACCCTTTGCTAAATACCCAGTGCATGACAAGAACAGGCTTTAAAACAACCGTTTCAAAAGAAAACAAAGAAAATACAAATCTCTACCCACAGACGGGCCAGGAGGGAGCTCACCGCTACGCTCCTCTCCAGCTCAGCCATAAATCATCCCGCACACCTGCTGCCCGCATCGGCGGGGTGCCCACCTCGTCCCCAGGCACCCCGGGCGGGACGGTGACATGGTTTTGGGCCACCCTAGACAGGGTTTCTCCATTCCTGGCCCCACTTATTTCTCTGCCCTGGAGCCCATGTGAGAACCAGGGAGGAGGTGAAGCGTCTGCTCGTCCCCATCCCCTGCCACCATCTCACGCACATGCAAGCGTGCACACACACAATTCTTTTTTTTTTTTTTTTAACCCAAGTGAATATGTTTCCAAAAAAAAAAAAAAAAAAAAGAAAAATTAAAATAAGCAGAACCACATTTCCCAAGTGTCAGGAGCTCCAGAGCTGGAGCAGAGGCCTGGAACACCCCCACATCAAAAAGAAACAACCAACCCCGCTTTGGCTGGGGGATGGCCGATAAAGATGCTTCCGAGGGGATGGTGCTTTGCCGCTGGGACATGAGGCGAGCGGGGGCCAGGGAGAAGGAAGGAGGGCAGTTCTGTCATTTACTGAAGGAGAGGAAATGGTGACAGAGGCAGATGTACTGACACCAGGCGGTCGGCTCGGCCCTCACATGGCAGCGCGGGTGGGTGTGCTGGGCTGGTTCAACCGCAGCGTTTTGCACAGCCAGCCGGCAAAATCCACCTCCTCCACTTCGGAGCGTTTGATGAAGGTGTGACTCTGAAAGCGAACGGAAAGAGGGTTAGGAGCATCGTTGGCTGCTCCCTGGCTCCCAAAACCCAGCCGTGCCATGGGCTAGACCTTGGAGAGGCGAAAAGATCTTGCTGCTACAGCTCAGGCTGCTCTCAGGCAGTGAAAGCAGATTTTGAGAAAATATTTGCTCCTTGCAGCCCTGTGGCTGGGATTTTAATCCATGCTGGCCACGTAGTCAACACACAGGCATGGGAGCAAGGAAGATTTAGAAAAGCGCAGAGCCTGCATGGCCCCTGCCTGCGAGCAGACGAAAACCCTGCTCCCCCGGGGGCAGAAGGTAACGGAGAAGCACAGGCAGGACAGGACAACCTTGGCACAAGGGCACGGGACCACAAGGACACAGGCCACCTCCTTTGCAAGGGCTACAGGGGAGCACCCAGATGTAGCTCATGGGCTCAGCATGATGCCGAGGAGGAATGCCAAGGTCAACATGGTTAAACTGGGCTCATAGAATGGTTTGGGTTGGAAGGGACCTTAAAGATCATCTAGTTCCAACCCCCCTGCCACAGGCAGGGACACCTTCCACCAAACCAGGTTGCTCAAAGCCCCATCCAACCTGGCCTTGAACACTGCCACGGATGGGGCATCCACAGCCTCTCTGGGCAACCCGGGCCAGTGCTTCACCACCCTCACAGTGAAGAATTTCTTCCTTACCTCTAAAATCTACCCTCTTTCCATTTAAAGCCATTACCCCTTGTCCTACCACTACATGCCCTTGTAAAAAGTCCCTCGCCAGCTTTCTTGTAGGCCCCCCCTTTAGGTACTGGAAGGCCGCAGTAGGGTCTCCCCGGAGCCTTCTCTTCTCCAGGCTGAACAACCCCAACTCCCTCAGCCTGTCCCCACAGCAGAGGTGCTCCAGCCCTCCGATCACCTTCATGGCTTGAGCAGGTTCGTATCTTTTATGCTGGGGACCTCAGAGCTGGACACAGGACTGCAGGTGGGGTCTCACCAGAGCGGAGAAGAGGAGGAGAATCACCTCCCTCGACCTGCTGGCCACGCTGCTTTTGAGGCAGCCCAGGATACGGTCGGCTTTCCGGGCTGTGAGCGCACATTGCCGGCTCCTATATTCATATTCATCTGCCCAGCTCTGGAGGTAAAGGTTTGTCCCAGGCACCGCCGCAGACACGGGAGGGGACAGCCGGGCGGTTCCCATCCCGGACTCTGCATGGACTAGATAACCATCACTGCCTTTGAATCAAAGGTGAGTCACTCCCTCTCCTAGGCTCGGTTTGGCTCATCTTAAGCTCAGCCTGGGAGTTTCCAGCCTTTTGAGCAAGACAGGCACAGAGGGATGGGGCAGCAGTTTGCAGATCTGGTGCCACCCCACTGCAGAAAGAAAATTGCTCTCCCCACTTACCATCAGCATCTTCAGATCTGCCCGTTCTGCTGGATTTTTAATTAAGCTGCAATGAGAAGAACAACGAATGATGAGACATTTCTTGTACGAAACTGGTTATCTGGCTGGAGAGGTCTCCAGCTTCACCAAAACCCACTTGGCCTCCTGACTGCTTTGCCCAGGAGCCTGGCAGCATGGAAACAGCTCAGAAAGCATCAACTCCAACAGCTCAGCTCCTAGGAAGAGCTGCAGGATCCATCTCTTCTAGACTGTGTGGATGAACTGCACCCTGCAAATGGAGACGAGGACCTAACGCTTGGTGGGGGATGAGTGATTTTTGTAATGTCCAGTCTCTGTGATTTAATGGGAGCTGCGACAGCATCTTCAGGTGTCCCCGCACCGTGTCAGAAGGTCTGGAAGTCGATGGTGTACGCCTGGTGCCTGCAAGGCTGTGGGGTGACTCACAGCCCCAGCAATCTGCTCCACCATCCCCCTGCCAGGCTCATATTTAGAAGGTGCTGGGATACTGCTAAGCATCACCACAAATAAACTGCTTTTATTCCAACCCTTTCCAAGGCAGGAGTTCCCGGCACAATGTGAGATCACACTGCAGCCAGGGAGAGATCACCTACAGAGCATGGAGAACATTGCGTTATGCTGAATGTTTTGGGTGGAGCGGCTGCCTGCAGAGCTGTCAGGGAGTACATACAGGCCTCCACCTTCAGCCGTAAGATGAAATCCTTACCATTTATTTACAAACTCCTGGAAGTCTTGCGTGAAAACTCCATTCGGCAGCTTAGGAGGTGGCTGCAGAGAAAAGAAGGGGTTTCTGCATCACTGTGTGTTAATGGGTCAAAAACCAGAGTGTCACCTACAGTCTTTAATGAGCTGCAGGAAAGCTGTGCTCTACAGCTATTCTCCTCCAAGCTGCCCTTTACAACCAGGGAACTGCTCCCTGCCATTTCTTACCCTGGCAGCACGTGGCTGGGCTGGCAGCAAACTGCTGCCCCAGCACGACGTGCAGCTGGGGGGACCCACGCTGAATCACTGCCAAAGCTGGGAAACAGAAATTGCAGCATCGCAATTCTGGATCCAACTTTGCAAATCCCATTTCTGGCAACGCCTACAGTGGACAAAGCCGATCCAGAAACGACAATTGGGGGTCAACTCCTATCACCCCAAAAGGGGAAGCTGTTCTTACCACTTGCTAGTAGGATAGACCCTACCTTGCAAGCCTGGCAGGACATTTCAGCCTGGGATTTTAGCACTGGTCACCCTCATTCAAAGAGTTTCATCTGAGATAATGCGCACAACCTCAGCATCTGCGCAGAGGGATGTGTTCATCCTTTGCTGGTTTAGGGAGGAGCACGTTTGAAACGGCCAGTTGCAGAAAGAGCAGGTCATTACAGCCAAGAGCTCCCTCACTGCTCTCCTTTTTCAAGGGTATTACAAACTTCCCCCTGCAGAGGCTTATTCAAAAACCAGAGATGCTTTTGCGACACAAAGAGGGAACAGGGGAGAAGGAAAGGACGTCAGTGCACCTCAGAGGGGCTCTCTGTCAAAGAGATCCTGTTCAAGCAACGGTTTCGGGGCTCACCCTGACTCAGCAGAGTAGACACAGCACTGTAGTACCTCAGGGAAGCCTGGCAGAGCTGACAGTAAAGAAGTACCCACCTCATTAACTATATAATCCAGCAGTTCAAAGATGGCCATCGCAGGCCGGCTGTCCATCCCATGGCCTGTGTGGTTAATATGACAAAAAACAGCAGTGAGAGGCTGTTCAGGGACAGCGAGGGGCCTCATTTTGTGTGAAAAGCATGTGTGCTGCGGGACTTTAGCTGGGAGAGGCAGAGGCAACCCACTTGGGAACTGACTCGCGGTTAAAAAAAATAACGAAGATAAAACCAAAAGACATTCTGAAATCTCAGATTTCTTTCTCTGTGCCTATAGTCCAGATTTATTTCCTAGCTTGGAGCATTTGGAGAGTACCAGACCATCTGCTGTGGCAGGCTGGCAGCGCTTCTAGAGCCTTCTGCTTCCAAGCAAACGGCTCAAGCGGAGCCTCCTTCAAACACCCATGCCTGTTTGGTACTTCTACGAGAGCTCTTAGGAAAGCTGTTCCCAAAAAGCTGCCCCTAGCTTGAAAGGAACCTGTTGGCAGCACAGGTAGAGCCGGAGGAGCAACATGGGCTGTGACAGTGTTCCTCAAAGCATCTCCTCCAAGGGGTCTGCAGCCCAACCGCCTGCACCAGCCCCAGCACGGGGTGCTTTGCTGCATGGCTTGAGCCTTCTTGAGGGACACAGCAGGGTCTAAAGGCAGATAAACTGAGCTCTTCAAAAATCTTAATAGACCCTGGTTGGCATCCTGAGAGCAATCTCCTCACCTCCCCATGCAAGATCACTCCCACCTGCGCTCATTAGGAATTACAAACCTCCGTGGTAGAGTGGATTCTGCGGGAGCATTGACGTGGCTGCATCTGCTCTGCAGAGAGGGGCCTCTCTAGAAACACTCATCTCCCCGCCACAATCTCATCCAAAACAGCCTTTGGCTAACCCAGCCACACCGAACACAACCCGACCCCTTCGCCCCCATGTCTGCGTGTTGTTTCCAATGCATACGACAGCCCCTACCACTGACGGGGCGTCCTGGGGGCCTGGCCCGCGGCGAGATGCTGTGAGACTCTCCCTCTGCCCCGTCCACCACAGGACGGCCAAATATTGCTTCCAGTTCCTTGGAGTCTGGTGGGGGGATTGGGTACCTTCCGATAGACAGCTCCACTAACGACAGACCCATGCTCCAGATGTCGGACTGGACCGAGTAGTGGGTGCCCTGCAGCCGCTCAGGCTGGAAGGAAAGACCACAAAAACACCCATTGACACAGAATATCAATACGCAAGGTCATAAATATCATGCACTGAAATTAAATAGATGAGACTCGATATCCTGACAGCCTCTCCAGCTCAGCTCTCCACCCCTCCAGGGAAATCACTGTCCCAAAGGGGTCATGTGCAGAGGGGATGCAAAAGAAAGATCATGTGCAAGCATAAAGCACTTGTATGCACCTAATCAACAGCTACAGTTGAGCAGCATTTACAGCTGCTTATTCTTCGGAGTCCAGAGCACACAGTAGGAATCTATTTCTCTGTACTCTGAGATCTCATGAACTCAATTTATTAACACAATTATTTTTTTTTCCTGCTCATTCCTGTTAATACCCAAGAGGAATCTGAGGAGCAGAAAATCCACTCTAGGCTCTTACCATTGAAAGAAAAAAAATAAAAATAAATAAATCAATGCAAGTCATCCATACTGGCAGCTTTGAGTCAGCTGTGCAGACCCTGTGGCTGAGCGCAAAGGGGATATTATTTTTAAATAGCCACTGTCTAACTATAACTGTACTTGAATAACCATTCCCAAAATATGAGAGCAGCTCCGACCTAAGCACAGAAGCGTAGTCTGATGGCTTCCCGAATAACCCACCGCTTGTTCCCAGCCACGACCACACACAGTGCCAGGCGAAGACCCTCACCTACCCTCCACCTTTCAGCCAGCAGGACCTGGGGACTCGGAGCCAGCCAGGAGGTGATTTTATTGTCATAGACACCATATTATCTGTAGTTGAGCTAACACTGATGATGATTCTCATTTAAAGGAGAGGCACAATCAGCTCTTCCTGCAGTTCACCCTCACTGGCTGACTCCAATTTGGCTTTAATTTTCCATTACCCTATACCTAAACCCAGCTGCACTAAATGGTTTTACCCCCATTTTGCCAGCAAGTGCACGTGGTCAAAGCAGCAGAGGAGGTGCGCGTACCAGCATCTGCGTCCCCTCCGCACTTGTTTTTTTTGCACAGAGCTTTGCATACAGAAAGAGAAGTTGGTTTTGAACCCACAAACACTCGCCAAAATAAAATATGAAAGTATTTGTAGGATCTGAAACGTCTTTCCCCGCAAGTCTCTGTACTTCCACACGCACCACCACTAGCCAGGCACAGGCTGGAGCCGACAGGACACCGCCTCCTTGGGAGGATGTGGAGGCATCTGCTTCTCCAGCACAGACTGGTGCCTCAAAGCACTGGGCTCACCCCTGATGTGAGCCAGGAACGGGGAAGTCCAGATGAGGATGGAAACATAGAGCAAAACTGTGAACGAATTGGACACTACACACCGATTCTGCAAGAGCCGGGTTGAACCCAAATTGTAAAAAAAAAAAACCAAAAAAAACCAACAAGAAAACAAACCACCAAAACAGAACAAAAATACCACACAAAAAAACCCCAGCTGAAAGTTGAAAGGAACTTACAGACATGTACGACCGAGTTCCCACAAAAGAGTTTGCCATGGAGTCAATGAGTTGACCGCTGACCCCAAAATCACACAGCTTAATCTCTCCTCGAGAATTAACCAGGATGTTAGAAGGCTTCACATCTGACAACAGCAAAAGAGAAGAGCGTGAACATGACTCTAGGTAAAATACAGGGCTCTTGTACTGCAGACAGTTATTTTTAGGTTCCTCCCCTCACCTCTGTGCATGATTTGGTGCTTCTCTCTCAGATATGCCAAGCCTCTCAGAACCTAGAAGGAAATCAAAGACAGGATGAGATCAGAGCTGGGAAGGGAAGTGCTTTCCCTTCGGCAGGACATGTTGCATAAACTCTGGGTGCTGCCACAGTGCAGCCTGGCAAGGAAAGCCACCCCATAGTGTCCATGTGTTTCAGGGTTTGCAGTTTATCGCCAAGTCAATCACAGATCTTGGGTTTACTGCCCAAGAGAGCTTCTCCCAAATCTTCTCCCGGAGAGGCCAACACCAGCTGGCACAACACAAGGGGCTGGAGCTACGGAGAGCAGTTGGGAATATAGTTTCTCCCTCCCCTCTTGCACACACTGCTGCCTCTTGCCCTAGGTCAGGACAGGAAAGTGCATATGGGAAATGAAGAAAGCTTCCTAAGGCAATGCAGGCGTTATTCCCAAACTGTGCCCAGCAAACGCTTCCTGGAAGCCTGAAGAGCCACTAACTCACCGCTATACTGACTTTCCCCAAGATCTCCTCGGGAATTCTTTTGGCTTCTTTCAACACTTGATCCAAAGAGCCGCCATCCTAAAATAAAGAACACCGAAGTGACCAACTTGCCAATCCCCCGCAGGAAAACAGAGCAGCTGGCTGTACAGGCAAGCATGCCCAGGGAGGGCAAGTGGTATAGGAGCAGTACGTAGCATCCCAGCTCAGCTGTCTGCAACGACTCAGCATCAAGCACACTCCTTTCACAGCAGAAAAAAAAAGATATCTGGTGATCAGAGCTCAAGCTTCTTGCTGAAAACTATTTTAATGCTATCTTATATCGGTTCTACTTCTTGCTGTTAGTTCTTAGCTTCCTTTCCCTCAGTGGTAAATGTGAAGATGATGCTGCCAGCACTGATCCGGAGGAGCGACAACACTATTCTCCGTCAGAGACAACAGGAACTGTACACTGTGCTTCACGGCAAGCTCTGTAGAGCAGCAGGTTTACAACATTTCCTTTTGGCCAACCCCCAAACCTCTGCTTCCACTTTCCAAAAAGTCACACTCTCTGTCATTTCGATGCCTAAGCAGGAGCGTGCAGCTCCTACCAGGCACACAGTGGCCTTGCTGCAGCCAGAGCAAGGAGCCGTCGCGGCTGCCAGCACCCTAACCCATTTCACCTGCAATTTCAGGTCTTGGGGAGATGCAGTTCAGAACAGTCCAGGGAGCAGCAGTTTGAGAGGAGGAACAGGGACTCACCATGTGCTCCATGCAGATGGAGATCTCTCCATCGCTGTAGAAGGCTCCATAGAAACCCACGATATAGGGGGAATTACACTCATGCAGCACCTGCAGCTCTCGGATAATCCGATTCCTGATGGCCGGTTTGATTTCTAAATGAATCAGCTGCCAAGAAAGAAAAAAGTATTCAAGGTGTAATGCCTGAAAAAACTTACATGAACCACGTGAGCAAGTCCTGAGTGTTGGAAAGAACCAAAAAAACACCTTCAAGGGAAGCTCTGCTTTGACATAGACTTTTTACCATTTGTAGGCTAACATTAAGGATAAAGGGAGAGGTAGAGCCCTGTGCATCCTATTAGCGACTGAAGCAACTGCCGGCCATGTAACACCCGGAGATCACACAAGATACAGAGCGGAAAGACAAGTCAGAAGTTTGATGCAGATCTGACTCAGCAGACTGGAACATTTTTACAAGTTCTGTAGGTGTTGTAAGAAGAGGTGCTCTGATATCAAGGAAACCACAGAAAGTAAAAAATAACCCTGTGAAGATTATGCACGTGAAGGAGCAGTTGCTTTATTCCTTGGGCTCCATGTAGACTCAGTTAACACAGCTGTAGAAAATACAGTGGCAGGTCAGAAAAAAGAGCCACTGTTACTGTAAGCTCTAGGACACCCTACCCCAGGGACGTCTGTCCTTCCTGCAGACCTACAAAGGCCAGTATCTGCAGGAAGGACAGCAGCACTGCAGCATGCCTTCCCTTCAGTTTCTGAACATGGAGCTCCCAACAATCTCAAAACCACTCCGTGACAACCAATGCTCCCAAATCAAACACCCTGGAAGACTCTGAGAACTCAGCGCTGAGCGAAGCAGATGTGCTCACGAGACCCATCCCAAGAGCAGGTGAGACCAGACTTTCAAGGAAGCTGTCCTACAGATGAGCGGTTGCACACTCTCGCCAAGCACTGCCTCTTCTAATAGGCAGACAAACCATCTCCTAGTTTTCTGCTATAGGGCACCACAGTAGCAGATGTTGCCTGTAAACCCACGTCTGACAGGAACCACTGTCATGGCTGCTTGGAACTTCCTTGGGGATCTGTTAAGTGGGTGGTCAGGAATGCGTGTGTGCCAAACCCATCCCTCCACCAGCCATTGCCAGTCCACATTAGCCACAACCTAGGATCCTCAAGAGATCTGCTTCCTACTGCTTCTATCCAGTTTAGCTGAGTTCATCAAATCCAGCTTCGCTGGAAAAAAGAATAAACTTATGTTTTTACACAAGGCGCTCCAAACCCCAGGGACCTTTCGCCGAAAGCGCAGCCTCTGCCAGGGGAGGGCTTGGAGACAGGCAAGGCAGCTCAGAGACGAAGCAGGAGAGGCTCCACGTAAAACCTATCTGGGGCCACCGGGACCACGGTCCCAACCCAGGCAAGGTGGTTAGGGTCACTGCAGAGAGATCCCAAATGAAGCTGGCTCTCCCAGAGCCAGGGCGAGTGCTGGACGCTCCCCAGCACGACAACACAGGCCACCCCTCCCATTACCTTCCGTGCCATAACAAGCCCTGAGGGTTTGTGCTGCACTTTGGTGACCACACCGCCATTGCCAGCCCCCAGTTCGGAGATCCTCTCAAAGTCATCGTCCTTCAACTCGCCCACTTTGGCTTTTTGTGTGAGGAAAGCTTCCAAGCGCTTCTTCTGCTGCTCGTCCAGCTCCAATTCCTCAAGCTTCTTCTGAAGGTCCACCAGGTTTGCCCTGGAGAGGGGAGGAGGAGACAGGAGGGATGGTCAGGACACTGCGAGGGCAGTGTCAGAGAAGGGGGGGGCGGGGTTAGGGAAGTGGAGGGAAATAACTGAAAACCATCGTCTGACACGTACTCAGCCCCTGATATAGCAGCAAGACTAAAGCAAAGCTCTGGAGAGAGACGGGGCTCAGCTCCGGTGCTGACAGGGTCACACAGACAGTGAGACCCGTGGTGCAATATCTGCCCAAAAAGCACATGTCCTCTGGAGAGGAGCTTCAGTGCAGTCAGCTGTTTTGGGAAAGCCAAGGAGTAGGGAAAATCCTTCAGCCCTTAAAGAGGCAGCACAGCTCAGCCCGGAGAGAACGGCAGCACCAGCAACCTCTCCCTCTCCCCACACGGGAGGCCAAGCTTGGGTTTCGCTGCGAAACATGAGAAGGGCTTTCCACGGTGTCCAGCAACCCCCTGCTCCGTTACACACACCCCCCACCCCCAAACCCCACCGCTCCCGAGCACAAAGGGGTGTCTGTGCTCCCCCAGCACCTGCTGCTGAGCTCCCATCACCCAGGCAGGCTCCAGCTGCTCTCTCCCATTTGCTGCCCACCCCCTTTTCCCCTACCACCCGCACCTAGGGCAACAGTTTGGGACAGTCTCACCCCACCCCTTCCATCCAGCACCCCCATGCGATGTCTTGCCTCCCCCTGGCACTGCCCATGCCCCCCTCTCCACCACCCTTCGCCCCACGCGTCCTGCCCGCCCAGCCCTGATTAACGCCCCAAATCTTGCCCGCCCAAACCTAGGTCCCCATCCCAGCCCCAACCTCTGTGCCCAGGCCTGGTCCCCCCACACCCCAGGCCTCAGCTGCCCCCAGACCTTCCCCCAGCCTCCTCTGCCTTCCCTGCCACCCTCCCCCCCCCCAGCAAACCTGGGGATCAGACCAACCTCCACCCCTGCCTCATCCCACCCCCACCTGCCCCAGCCCCTCTAACCACCCACCTGCCTCCCCCCCGCCCTCAGCTCCGGCTCCCCGACCCCTTACCCACCCCAGACACCGCCAAGCTGGGCCCTTCCAGCCCCGCCAGCCCCAGCCTGTCCCGGCTCCCCCCAGGCCCCGTACCCACCCTGCCCTTACACCCCCCCCAGCCTCCCCAGGCCCGGTGCCCGCCCTGCCCCGGCCCTGTACCCCCCGAGACCGCGGCGCAGGCTGGGCGGGCCCCGCCACCACTCACTCACTCGGCGGAGCCGTCGGGGCTCGGCCCCTCGGCGGCGCTGGGGGCGATGTTGAGGGCCGGCAGCACCGGCTTCCTCTTGGCCAGCATGGCCGGGCCGCGCCTGCGGGGCCTAGCGGGGGCGCGGCCGCGCGGCGCGGGGGCGCGCGGGGGGGCGGGGCCAACGGGGGGGGGGCGGCGGGGGCGGGGG
>JAVKLA010000090.1:39124874-39140534 GCA_034782735.1 Sagittarius serpentarius
ATGATGTGAAGGGGACTGGCTGAGGGGAAATGGAGGGTTTGCTGGTATGATGCTACCAGGCAGTGCTAAAACAGAATAGACGGAAAGGGAGCAAGCCAGAGCATTTGCAATACTCCAGGAACCAGGGCTCCCGGGGGTGTTTTGCCTTCTGTACAATTAGATGGTGAAAAGTATAGCAAAGATGGGAAACCCCTGGAAGTGGTCAGAGCAAGGAGTTGTCCTTCCAAGCAGAGAGCTGTGACAGATGTACTTTCCATAGAGAGTGCTGTAATGAAGCATTAATATTGCTCTAAAGTGACTCTCAGCACATTTGGTGCATTTTATAGCACACTAGTATTCATCTATTCCTGTATAACCTCCTGCAGTGGGGCTAATAATCAAGGTTCCTGACTCTAAACTAACGACTCCCTTGGGAACGTGTCTGGGACAAGACTTATTCTGGGGGCTTTGAAGCGGGCAGTAATGTGGAAACAGTGACAGCAGTGCAGTTCCTATGATGACCTACGGGGTCTTCCATGTGGGCATGGGTGTGGAGCTCCATGCCAAAAAAAGGGTGAAAAATGAATCATAACACCTTTGGGGAGAGGTCAGTCTTCCCATGATGTGTTTGTTTAGGGCTCGGCTGTTACTGCAGTAATGCCACTGCAAGGAAGAAAAAGCCCAGAGCAGAGGCACGGTATGTGGTGATCCGAGCTCATAAGAGGGGAGATGGAGGGGATGAAGAAGTCTCCTCCAGTCACACAAAGAAGGACAGCAGAGGGGCGCTTTCCACAGTTCTGCAAGGACATTCATAGACAAGAACTTGCAGACTGGGGAGATCACAGCTCTCCTAAATACTTTTGTTCGTATTGCCTTCCCCAGGTCTTGCTGATGGTGTGGCAAAATCCTGCTCTGTCCTACAGGGCCTGGAGACAACAGCAAGAGCCAGAAGCTGTATATCCACGAGTCTTTCCTAGGGCAGTGCCCACAGCCCCCTTGTCACTGCTGAGGCCTTCCCAGGTCTAGTGAGTCTCATCCGAGTGCTTTGCTCCCTCCCAGCCATGCTCGCTCCTAGATGCCAGCTTTCCCATGTCCTGGTTCTTGCAGTGCCCGTTCAGGCTGCCTGCTCTGCGCCTCCAAATTGCTTGGGAGAGGGCTGGCTGCTCCCTAAGGTACAGAGAGCTGGTAGGTGAGAAGGACAACACGGCTCTTCGGGCAGGGTCCGCACCCCCCAGGGCCCAGACAGAGATGGTTGCCAGAGTCCAGACCGCCAGTGACGGAGCTGGGGACAGGCTCACTTTGGCTGTAACTCAGGCAGGACTGAGCTGAAATGGAGCTCCTGGCCCAGGGGCCCCAAGAGAGGCTGGTTGGGGGCCATTAAGTCCTATTAGTGCACTGACAACCCTGACAGAAATGCATCGGTCACACCAACTGGATGTGGCCTTAAGCAAAGGCCATTTCTGTGCTGCTGGCTCCCGCCAGATTGTCCCGGCCCAGACTCAGGGCCTCATATACCCTTTAAGATCTGCTTTTCATGTGTCTCTCCCCAAAGAAGGGCTGGGACAATGCCAGACTCCAGCAAACCGTTCTGACCCGTCACCCCGTGCTGGCAGGTTACTTTTGCTGGAACAAACTCCATCTATTGCCTCTCTACAATGCTTCTAGCCCAGACATCCTCCTCTGCTCTTACTGCCAGCATTGTAATGAAAAATGGCTCTTCTATTATGTCTGCTTCCATTTGAATCCCTCTAGGAAAGATCTCGTGTTCTCCAAGCTCTTTGCTGCTGAAATTAGCACTGGCATCCTGCAGGATTTCAGGGCTTGACTCTCACATCTAGCAGTGGGAAGAGTTACTGAGACTGCAGATACAAGACGTATTTGAGAGCCAAGTGTCCAAAAGTATATGCTTAATAATAACACAGTGAAAAGGAGGTGCTCGGGGAAGGCAGCAAAACGATCCTGCTAAGGATGGAAAAAAAAAAAAATAGTGTTCTTGGGGGCTTGCACAATCCAGAAAGGGTTAAGTTGTGGTACAGCATTTGGGACAGCTGCAGAATGCTGGAGTGGGCACTGGGATTGGAACCAGAATGACAGTTTTAGGTCACTCACAAAGCTTTCTAATTACGCTTTTCTGGAAAAAAAAATGGTGTGTTTTATTCTGTAAGTGCTGAACATTCCACAATTGCTGTGTTTAATAAATACAGCGGGGGCTCCTAGGAGACTGAATGGGGCTGAATGAATGAAGTATGTGAGACATCTGAAACCTATTAGTTGGAGCAAACTGTTAGAGAGGCAGGAATTCTTCTCTTTTTAAAAATATTTATACATTTTACTTTAATGTCAGGCCAACATCTTATTTGGGGTTATGTTCCAGTGGAAGGAAAGGTGTGTCGGGGGGAAATGCAGGGGGAGGGGAGGTACATTTTTGGTTCAGTCCCAAAAGGAGCAGAAGGGCTGTGTGGCTTTAGTAGCATACTTTCCTTTTGGAATTGAACCCAGCACATGGAAACATAAGGCGACATTGCCCCAGCCTCGATGGGGGATGAACGTCTTGGGACTCAGTTCATTTTGGTGTGCATTTTGGGTAGTCGACTGGGTTCATCAGACCTGCAGCCCCTTGCCTGGGGCACCGGGAGAACTCCGCAGCCCTCACAAGATTAGGTTTATGGATGCCATGAGACTTAGCTTGTTTAATCTGGTTTTGATATTTAAAGAGGAATTACAGTGCACAGCCAGCATCTTCTCCAACACATGGACAGCTCCATGAAGTCAGACTGGTGTCCAGCACCAGCAAGAATGACGCCACATCCATCCCTTCCTGCTCTGTTCAGCGCTCTCTGACGCAAGGTTTCCACCCAGGCTTTTCCTTCTAGTGCAGAAATTAGCTCATCTACTTATTAAAAGGCAGACAAATAGAGAAGATGGATGGGAGGAACACAGAATGTTCCACCAGAGAATAAGCAGAGCTAACAGCTCTTTAGGACCCACTTCACCTGCACGGATGTCTCTGGAACGGGGGTTCAGCAGAGAAATAGTTGACAACACCCAGCTCCAGTCTGGACATAGTTTGAACTGAACTTTCCCTTCTCTAGTGGCAGCCTCGATTGCTCAGAGGCCAAAGAGACCCTTGAGAAGCAGTGGAAAGGGGCAAGGACCCCACTCAGCTCTGCACGCTGTTCAGCCCAGGGTGTGCCGCACACGGCCACCGGCCGAAGAAGGGAGGCCAACAAGCTGACAGGCTTCCTTGACTTTTGGGGAGGCACAGCTGCAGGACTGGCTCTGCTCCTCTAACGTGGCTACGTGTGTCAGCTTAGTCCAGCCAGGTCCAAATATGGGTGGCCTGGCCTCAGACCTGGGCTTTGTCTACTCTAGTGTTCCTGTTCATGGTCTGCTCTCTCTTCACCACTTGCCACTTCACTGATCTCTCCTCCATTCCCATCTTCTTTCTCCTCTTCTAAGATGAAGAGAATCATAGAATCATTTAAGTTGGAAAAGACCCTTAAGACCATCGTGAAATGCAGAGAGTCCAAGGAGCCCTAAGGAAGGTAAGGGTCTTCTCTCTGCGTACGATCACCCATCTTCCAAAGAGAGCTGGAAGCCCAGTAAGACTGCGCAGTATGACTGTCCCCACACACAGGAGCTCTGATCCTTCAGTGTGACAGAAACAAGAGGAATGATTGCCCTTACAGCCAAGTTTTGGCTCTCCGCAAGCACTGCAGGTCTGTGCGAGTTTCTAGCTTCCAGGGATCCAGTGAGCCAGATCCAGGTTGCAGTTTGGGCAGGGATCTGGGGAGTCCCTGCCTTGTAGTCAGAGAGGCAGCTGTTCCTCATGGAGCCCCTTCTAGAGTTCTCAAGGGGCCATATTTTCTTAGATTTGATTTCTGTGATCACATCTGGGAGGACAGGAGAAGTGGGGATGTGGGTGCTCAAGAGTCAGCTAGGGAATGAGTGGAGTGGATGTTGCCAGGACATCTCCAAATTTAGGCTGTTTCCTGCTGGAGGTTGTGGTTATGGACTGATACCTTGCACAAACTGGCGGCAAGTCTCCCAACCTTTGGTGCTTCACTTTATGTTTCACAAGCTGTTATGGTTTCCAAGACACGGAGTGACATTTGAGCTCACCTCCCCTTGTGCAGAAACTTTGGACCAAAGCTAATGATGGTGTCAGGTCCAGATTATGCAGTATTTTCCAACTGATAAGGGGTATGTAAATTATTCCTGCTTTTCTGTGATTCCTGGTGATCTTTATTCAGCCCAATTTTATTGCATGCGGCACACATTCATACTTAAATTCAACCCCTTCCTTTCAGTCTTCCTGAGACTGAAATGTAAAGTTTTTGGAAACTCAGAAATTGCAAATGTCTTCTATCATCCTTCTAATCTTCCAAAACCTATTAGATGGTAGGATATCTCCCCACTGCATAGGAAACAGATGTTCTTCCTGCAGTGGGGATATACAGGAGGCGTCATTAAATTTGTTTAATTTAGAGTGTCTTGGAAATGTGATTGTTCTTTGTGGTTATAAGTTGCTGCAACCTTCTAGATGTGAGCTAGGATCTGGTTGAATCTAGAGTGGTGCCAGTAATGAATTTCTGTTGAGTTTTCTCTTCGCCATTAGTAACTGTCCCTTAGTCGAGGCTCTGGAAAACAATTTCTGAGCAGTTTTTGGTTGCATCTGTTAGTCAATTTAGAGGTGACCGCTCTGAAATCATGACTGGGGCATGAGATGAAGCTGTTTCTCATTTTAGTAAGGAAGTAGTGTAACCTACAGATTCAGAGAGTCCATGAATGGATTTAACTCTTTCTGGAGCTGTAGTGGGTGAGGCACTGAGGAGATATCGTATGTCATCCCTCTGATTGCACTTTCTCTGTAGCATCTGTTCAGCATCAGTAGGAGGATCACAGTGGATTTCAGTGTGGTCATTTTTGTGTACCTGTAACTCTTGATTTTTCAGATGTCTTTCCCCGCTCCCCCCCCCTCCTTTTTTACCAGGTTCGAACAAAATTGTGCTTTCACTAAAGACACCAAGGGAAATGCCAGTGCTATTTCCAAAATTTCTTTATTTTCCTGCAGATGGGAGGTTCAGAGTGTGTGTTCGTCTGTGTATATGTGTGGGTGGTGATTGCATTTCAGAATTTCCAAGACTGTTATAGCTTTTACTTTTTTTCCAAACAAGTTAGTCAAAAATGAGTTCTCCCTCCTGAAAGATCTGGACTCCACTTGGAACAGAGTTCTCCATATATAAGAGAAGCTGAATAAAAGCTTCTCTCACTGGAGGACATTATTTAAGGGTTAGACCAAAGCAGAACAACGTAACAACAAACACAGAGAGGGGATGCAGCATTGTTCTATATGTTGGACAGATTTTCCACCCTGAAAACGTGTTGATGGGAGTGCCAGTGACAAGCGCTTTGGAAAAAGTGCCTGAAGTGTGAGCCAAGAATTTCCTTCATCAGCCTTTTGCTAAGGTGTACAATATATCATGACCTTAGTCTTGCTCATACATATTTCTGAAGGTGTGTCTCATCCGAGCCTCTTGGGAGCACCATTTCCTCATCTTGTAGGACTGTCTGGACACGTTACCCTGCAGCCTCCCACCCTGCAGCTGGCCTTTGAGGAGGGCGGGTGCTCTCTAGCTGGAAACAGGTCGTTAGGAGGTGAAGTGACCCATGTAACATGGTGAAGATGAGCTGGAGCCTAGATATTGAATGGAGCAGCCCTGTCAGGTGCTGAGCAATTGCTGAATTAAACACAACTCTGTTTAATTAGAAGCAACTTAGAGCAGTGGCTGTAGGTCAAGCAAGGCAATGGATAGAAGCGTTGCCAGAACTGCAGTCTAGGGACTGTGAAGGACGATGGCAGGAAATTTGAGAGGTGGCTGGAACCTTAGACACAGTGACTGCTGGAGGACGTTTATTAAAGTCATTAGTATTGATGCAAAGGAAACTCTCCAATGGACATTAAGGGCTTAACAGAGCAGGCAGCACTCTGGTTTACGTGATGGGTAACTCCAGTACGGCAGGGTATGACAACAAAACCATTCGTGACTCAAAGTCAATAGCAGATGGATCATGCTGTGGCTGACAGTGCCAGACAAAGTACAACATTTGCAAATACGCAAGAACTCCAATGGCGTATAACTCTGGTATATGCAGGTGTGCACAGCATGGATCACAGGCAGGAGAAGTTTGGAAGAGTGACTTTTCAAAGAAAAATGTAACGCCAGAAACTGTGTGGAGCATCAGCTTAACAGCAAACCCAACACTTGTGAACTTTACATTGCAAGCCAGTTGACAGCAGAACCAGTGATATTAGAAGTAAAAGAAAGGCCACAGTCATAGATTAACCAAGTGAAATCCAGCCTTACAGAGATGATCTTATCCCCATTCTCCAAATCATGCCACTTTAAAAATTTGTCCTGTTAGGAGATTAGGAGTGCAACTGGACGCTCAGCGTTCTAGAAATTCCAGGGTAAGTGAAGAACCAAGCAGCGCTCATGGCTGGTTATCACATACAAAAAAGAAAACCCATCCTTGCTGCTGGGTAAGCAGTGTTCAGCAATAACTAAAACGTTGGTGTGTTATCAGCACTGTTTTAGTCACAAAGCCAAACCAACGCCATACGAGCTACTATGAAGAAAATTAACTTTATCCCAGCCAATACCACTGTAAGTAGTCAATCAAAAGATGTCCTTGAACTGAGGAGGAAGCAAGGCAACACTTCAGGCAGAAGAGACGCGTTGCTCATGTTATCGCTTCTTCCAGACCTGACAGCTACTTTTGTGGTTTCTGGCAGTCCTGGCCACATGGCTAGTAGCTACTTTCAGGTTTATTTTCATAGGGATATTCCTGGTCAGTGGGCATGACTTACCCAGTTTTCCTGGACTCCAACTTTGCCCGTGTCTTTGGCATGCCTCAGCTGGACTGAACGCAGTGGGGGGTTTGTGTTTTCCTTGTCTTCTCAGTACTGCCTCCATGGGTCAGCCTGAGTTTGATTCCAGCCACTCCTTCTGGGGAATAAGTAAGTCTGTCGGCACAGTAGCTGGAATAGATAATTTGCATCGGAATAAGCTGGCATAAGCTTTGACCAGAAATACAGCGTTCATGGGCTGTGAAAAACTTGTGCTCACTCGCTATGCAAATAGCAAATTCAGGCTCCCTTGCTGCTTAGTTTTGTCTGAATGCAGAGGCTAAATACCATGAGAATGGTTTGTTTTATTTCCAACTTGCCGGAAACCAGAGATTCCTGGGAGATTTCCAAGCCAGTCGCTAAACCCAACTGGATTTTGGTTGCTCTATCGCACGTGAACCCGAAACTCTTGAGATCCTCTGATCCCTCCAGCAGTGTGATTGTCCCCACTCCTTCTCTTGGCATCACACTGACCCCTTCACAATTGCTCTGTGTTCACTCTTAATTTCTTTTGTATCCATCTTACAGTAGCCAGGTATTTCTCTGGTTTCTCTCCGAGACTATGAACCATATCAAACACTGTAATAAAGTGGAGAGACATGACTCCCAGTGCATTTTGTCTCTTCTAAGCTTGTCCTCTGTGAGTGAAGGCAATTTAACAGCTTTGTCAGGGTGGTTTTGATGGGCCCTTGTTCCCTCATGTTCTTCTAAAGCCTCCTGTCTTTGTTAAGGGTACCTACAGTTGTCAGATTATCTAGCGTGCCCTGCTCCTGCCCAGGGCCTTGGTTATCACTGGCTGGTAAATCTTCTTGTTGCTTTATAGGCAGGGTTGGCAGAGGTGCCTAGAGTTAATGCTGGAAATTTCCCATCAGCTGACCTAAGGAAAGAAAAAGAGACAGTGCAGTGGCTGCGTGTAAACTGCCTGCCAGGGCCTGCTCCAATGGCAGCCGAAATCCGATGCAGTAACACAAGAGATGTGGAAGTGGCAAAGGAACTGAGAGCTTGACCCTATAATATTTTTTCACCAGCTTGCCACACTTTGGATAGACACAACAAGTCCTTCTGCACCCCAAACTGGCACAGAACGGATTTCCTATCATCTGCCCCTTTTCTACCACTGCAGCAGTATCTACAAGTAAGTTGACAGAGCAACTGAAGTGCGGAACACATCTTGATGTGTCAGGCTGTGATTTATATTTGTCATATCGCTCAAATTCCCAATATATGCAACAGGATGTGTTCTCCTTGTGTGAATTATTAAAGACAGGGTTACTTTAAATTGAAGTCAAGGTGGATCAGGAACAGCCGTCTTGATTGTGTGCGTGCACCGTTGCGGAGTTTGTGTAGTGTAATTGCAAGGTGGCAATACCTGCAGCGGCTGCTGCTCCTTGAGCCACAACAGGCCGTTCTCTACCTGAGCTGTGAAGGGACTTGCTGTGCATCGCTTGCAAGCTGGTTTGCCATGTCGCAGTGGCCCGCTGGAAAAAAAAGCTGGACTTCTGTGTTTTCTCCCTAGCGCTGAGGGAGAAGAGCTTAGGCTAACTGCAGCAGAGCCAAACGAGCGGAGTGGGGAAGTGGCCAAGAGCTTGGAAGCGGTCCTGGGCTCCGAGTGGAGCGCAGCCCTGAGCTCAACGCCGTGGCAGCTCTCCACATGGAACGTGACGGCTTTGGAGAACTGCACCTCTGCAATCCTCAGTTCCAGGAATGTTCTAGGAAGTGGGCAGAATCCTACTGATTTTGGTGAAAGCTGGAAAAGCCTGATTTCCCCTTGAGATTGCCTGCAGTCTCTCAGAATGCCAGTGTGGCACAGCAGCCCACGATGTCTGGATGATGTTTAGGGCTAGAAGAGCCACTGCCCCCCATTTAACCTGTGTGCTTTCCTCTCTTCAGCCCATTCCTTCTCATTTAACCAAACCTCTTTCCCTGCAGCCGGCAGAAAACAGGCTTTTCTAGTTAATACCAAAATAAACATAGTACTGTCCAACATGGGAGGGAAGAGAGAAGGGGGAGAGCATGGGGCTCAGTTGTAAAAGGAGCACAGCAGGAGAGGGTTGCATATCCCAGCCTAGCGGGCGCTGGAGGTGATGCAGCACGGTAAAATACCGAAGGAGTCAGCAGAGCTGGGATGGGACCCGAGTCCTTTTCTAGCTCCTACAGCCTTGGGAGTGTTTATTGAGGGATTTCTGTCCCGCTTTACTTGGGCAGACACACTGTACGATGAGCGCTGAGCATCTGGGGTTTGTTCCAGGGCCCGTCTTTTTAGTGTTGGGG
This sequence comes from Sagittarius serpentarius, assembly GCA_034782735.1. Classification (NCBI taxonomy): domain Eukaryota; kingdom Metazoa; phylum Chordata; class Aves; order Accipitriformes; family Sagittariidae; genus Sagittarius; species Sagittarius serpentarius. Next base: position 39,134,035 of record JAVKLA010000090.1, read on the forward strand.
AAAACACAAGCGATTACAGCAGATTCATTTCCCTTCTTGCGAACAAGACAATGTTAACAGGAATAAAACAGGAAGCAGAAAAAGAGGCTGGTGGGGGTGAAAGGTCTTGCAGAAGGTGCATGCAGTGGAATGGCAGTGTGCAGAAATCTCCAAGAATATTCTGGGCATCTGAATATTCTCTCTGTGCTCGTCCTGGTTTCATCCACCCACTGGGAAAGATTAAAACTGTGCTGTTATATTTGCTTTTTGCCTCACTTGATTCCTTTCCCCAAGCAATACATACACAGAAAGAAATGGTTTGAAAGTGGATTCAGCCTTTACTATGAAGTAACCCATGATCCCCTACAAGCCCCTGGCAGAGCTGATTCAGACAGTCCTGAACCACTGGGATTAGATCTAGCCTGAATTTTACTTCTTTCTCTCCGTTGAACGCCCATGCTCATTCACTTCACCAAGCAGCTGGAATCCCAGGCGCACGGTAGGAGGCTGGCTGCTAAATAAGAAATGGCAAGGAGGGATATTCAGGAATCTGTAATCAGGCATATGCGAGGCTCTCTGCACCCTGCATATGCCCTCATCTGCTGTGCTGGGGATGTGTCTGTCTGACTGCCTTTTCACCTTTGTAAAGCTACTGGCCCTCTGTCCCACGGTCCTACTCCACTGAGTATAACCGCTTTCCCCTCTCGGACTTTATCTGCAAACTCTTGTCTAATCTCAACCCAGAACGACAATATTTCATGCCCCAGTGTTAAAAGCAACACAAATTAATACAGCATTTCAGAGAACGTGACTTTTCTAGGGTTCCACCCCTCCAGCCATAGATGCTTTAGCCCTCAGGCAGAATCCTTTATCCCTGGGATGTCTTCACAAATTGGCCTCCTGGCCCTGCCTGGAAGGAGGTCTGCCTGTTTACACTCTGCTGTAGACCAGGGCACATGCAGGCTGGATTGTATTTGGTGGGGCTTTTGAAGTGGAAACAATGCTGCTCTGATGGAGGAGGTTGGCAAACACAGAATGGCCAGACACGTGGGAGGCGGAGGAGGAGGAACAGGCCGGTCCCATGGCTTTGTACCCAAATAGCCATCCTGAGCTTCAGCGTGCCGAGTTCCCTTCCCCCCACAAAACCAGTCCATACATTTATGTCATCTAGAGTTCACATCCTGATAAAGCAAATGACCTGAAAATAGGCTGCCTGGGCTCCCTGACAGAGGCAGCTGCAAGGTCTGTCTCCTCTTCTTTGGAGAAGAAGAGGCTTGATCATCCTGAGCCTTGTGATCAAGGTGTACTGGGACAAGCCAAGCAGGACTGTGTCTAGCCGCCTTGCTGAGGGCTCTGGCGCATTGCTTATCCAGCTCACTGAACTGGCCTCTGCCCATGTTTCTGCCATCTTCCCTTTCCCATCACTGTCTCCACGTATCCAGGAGTCACCTTGGAGGAACATGGTCCTCGCCTATGCCTGCAATAAACTCTGGGACACCCGCAGAGGAGGAAGGTGTCGGGTGCTGTGTTGGAGGGGTGTTGGAGGGACAAGAGCAGAACCACTCTCACACCTGGAGACACCAAGTCCCCTGTGCTGAAGCTCAGGCGGGTTGCATCCAGCCCACACATCTGGTCCTGCCTTGTGTCAGTCTGCCCTTCCAAACTTCATCCCTGTAGCTACAGAGGATGTTAATGACGTTACATATGTTTGTATAAGGAGAAAAGTTCATTATTTCCCTGTTACTTTCCCCACCCACCCTCATATTTTATCAAATGCTATTTCAGTGAGGCAGGTGCTCATAGAGATTTATGAGCTATATGGGTCTTTATGCTACATACATCCACCTTCTCTTCCCTCAGCTGGGCAGATAAGCCTCCTCCCTGCACACCAAAGGCTTTCAGAAAATTGCTTGTGAGCACAACGAAAGTATGAAGGACTTTGAAGAATCCAACTGTAGGGGCTGAAATTGTTTAAGAAGGAAGATTAGATAAAATATTTCAGAGCATATGGGGCTTCCTGACCACTCCACTGCTGCCCATCGCCAGCTGTCAGACCCTGAGCAATCCCAGAAGGAGTTAATAGAGACCTGGGCCGGAGCCAAGAGCTCTTGGCGGAAGCTTATCTTCCCCACCAAAATATCTGATGTCTGCAGCTATGGACATGGTATTGTCCTCGTAAAACACAACAATAACAACAAAACAAGCACTGCTATTCACAGCTCAGTAACAAGCCATAAAAAAAAAAAAAAAAAAAAAGCACTGCAAATGTAAGAGTATTTATTAAAACGGAACCATGTGTTTCACATAGTCCTGTCTTCATAAGCTTGTGCACATCACACTGATGTTTATGTTCTCCTCTGGTGTGTGAGGGGTTTTTTTCCATGCCTGTTAGTGATTAACCGGAGGGAGCCTGAATGAACTCATGTCTCCAGTGAGCAGGACCAGGAAACCCTGCACACACCGAGTGATATGCAGCTGCAGGAAAGACACAAACTTCCTGCAGAATGGCCTTGCTTGTGTCCCTGCCCAAACAGCCACGGAAACACAAGAGACTGGACTGAAAGGAAATGGGGAACGAGAAGATTCCAGGGTAAAGAAAGAGGAGAAAATTGTCCTCTGGCTCATTGCAGAAAGTGTGAATTCAAGCTCTGGATTAAGAATCTTCCCTGGAGATGTCCCCTAAGGCTCATGAGAATCTGGAGCGATCCTGTCCAGTATGGGCTCATCCAGGGAGGCATAGAGATGGCTTGGGCCAACGGCTATCTATATTTATGGCTTAAGCACATCAACTTCGCCTTCTGCTGGGACCCACAGGAGAGTCAGCAGGTCTCTGGGGTCTCCACCACCCATTAGGTGACCAGAGGAAGGCAACAAAACTGGTGACAGGGCTGGAAGGGATGTCCTCTGAGGAGCAGCTGAGCGCTCTGGGTTGGTCTCATTTGGAGAAAAGGAGGCTGAGAGGCAACCTCGTTGCTCTCTGCAGCTTCCTGAGGAGGGATGCGGAGAGGGAGGTGCTGAGCCCTTCTCCCTGGGATCCAGGGACGGGACGCCTGGGAATGGCTCAGAGCTGCATCAGGGAGCTTCAGACTTCAGCTTTTTGTTGAGGCCAGATGTGATGGACCATGTCGGTGGCAGCTTTGAAAGTATCTCAGACCTCTGTGCTGAAACGCACGCACATGGAATATTGTTTCTTAAATGAGGAGGCTGATCCTTGAAAAAACAGTGGAGTTCATTGTAAACTCTTCAGTAGCACAAGCAAAGAAGAATCTGTGGCGGCCTTCAATCTGTCTGAAGCCATTGGGGCATTAGCACAAGATGTGGCCAACAGCATTTGCGGGTAACTTGCCAGTAATCTGCCTGTTCAGCTCCCTGCTCCGTGCTACTGTAGAGGAATGGTCATGAGCACTGACAGGCTCCACTGCGTGCTGCAGAACACTTATGGAGCAAAGCTGTGCTATCGTAGATACAACAGCAGCTTTGGTGAGGTTGGTCTTAGTCTTTTATTAAAAATACAGACGTACCAAGAAAGTTTGGAGTACAGATTTGGACAGGAATGCCCAGGGAAATAGGTTCAGAGGAGGAAACCCAGGGGAAATGGGTATTCAGATATTTTTAGTTGAAATTGTCAATGCCATAGTTGTCATTTTTATGTGGACGAACCTCCTGGAGAAGGACCGGGAAGTCATCACACGTATAGTGAGCAGGTGTGATGACATTTGCGTGGTGATACAGCTTCACAGAGCCAGAGGCCAGAAGAGACATTAGCTCATCTAGAGTGACTTCATATATATCAAAGATTACTGAATTTCACCCATTTATCCTGGTACTTACTGAGCCTATTCACTCAATTTGACTAGTGCATTTCCTCCTGCAAGACATCCAGACTTGCTCAGAGGCATCAAGGACTGGGGAATCCATGACTTCCTTGGCAGCTTGTTGCAATGGCAAATCACCGTTACTATTAAAAAATGCTTTCCTTATTTCTAATTTCTTATTTCTAACCCGACTTTGGCATCTAGCTGATTATGTTTTTGCCACAATGGTAGAGAACTCTTTTCTATCCCACATTCTCCCCTTCCTGCAGTGATATTCATGGATGGCAACCAATTTATCCCTCAGACTTCCTTTTGTTTTGCTAAACCAAGTAGATCAGCCTTGCCAGCCGTGTGGCCAGGGACTTTCTTCAGGCCTTTAATTAGTTTTGTAGCTCTGTTTTACAGCCACTGTGGCTGAGCTCACTCCCTTTGATGGCCTTGGCCTTATCCTTGTTGAAAACTTTTCCAATTTGGGGTCTGCAAACATTCTTAGTGGTACTTTTACATTTATTTCTGTGCCTCTGATGAAAGCATGAAAGGTAACTGGGCCATAAATATCATTGCATGCTCATGGTCCATATCCATAACTGTCTTAAACAACTCTTAACCTGTAGAGTACACACCTTACCGATGCCATTCGTGCAGTATCTGCTCTGGCAGCGTCTTTCCTGTTACATCCACACTGTCCTTTAATCAAACTTGTTTATGAAACCTTACTAGTCCAGCAAGCTTCAGCCATATTGACTGATACTAGCTGAACCACTAGCCTTTAACTTGTCATTAAATTACTCCCACAAATTTTTATTACAGACAGTATAGGGAGCAACGCGGGCCATACAGTTAAGCCTGTGTTATTCAGAAGTCAAATTTGATTGTCATTCTGTTCCTTCAGGCTTTTAATTCCCCGTCTCGGTGAAAGTCTTGAACATGTACCAAAAATAAAGACTCATGAGAGCGGTGTCAGCGCACACCAGCACCTTTCCTGGCAGAGTTCCTGGTCCCCCCACCAGCTGCACCAGCCCTCTGAGGCCAACGTCCACCGCCTGCACCATGTCAGATGTCAGCCATGAACTGCCTTTTTCAAGGGAATAAGTCATGTAGGTGTTGGCACTGAGGAAAATTTGCTTCTACTGTTAGTTCACAGCTGGCACTGGGCAGAGAGAGCCGAGAAGAAAGAGGGTGTTTTGCACCTCCCAGGGAAGGCAAAGAAATAAGAGCTAAACTATTAGCTCGAATCTGTGTATGTTAAAAGGAAACAGATTTGCTGCTGGCTCTTGCTTTATTCTCTCATTACACTGAACTGGAAAAGAGACCCTGCAGGCGACGGACTAAAGACATTCAGGTTACTATGGCCAAACAATGACATCAGCTGATAGACTAACTCATAACAGAGGGTGATGGTGACTCGCACACGACCCTGACAAGCAGAGTCTGTTAATGAGCCAAAAGAATAAAAAGGAAAATCTTTTTCCCCAGACCTTGAAATATTAATAATATTTGCAAGAGGACAAAATAATGATGCAAGTCCCAAGAGACATGGAAGGATCTTCTGCCAGACAGCCCAAGACACAAAGACGTCTTGCTGTGGTTGTTTCTTATGAGGATGCTGAGGCTGCCCTGATCTCATGATTTGAGACACAAATCCTGCGTCCTTGTGCTGCTAGCCGTTTGTAAATGGCCACTGTAGTGGGGTGATTGGCGGACACAAATTTGTTCTCATCACTTTCGGTCTTTCTGTGTTTTTCAGTAATTCATTTCAAATGTATCCTGAAGATTTTGGATTCTTTTTAGACAACAGGGTTAGACCAGTAACCAAAGAGACCCTTGCATGGGGCTGGCCATTGGTCTGTGATAGCCCAAGCTGATAAACCGCTAATACCCAGGTCTGGAGTAAGTCAATGAACACTCTCCCAGCCGATTACCGCGCACTGTTCAGGGGATAAGTGAGGTCGTGATCCGGTTTAGGTGTCACTGCCTTGTCCTGGGGCAGGAAGAGAGTTTAAGGATCTGGACGTGATCCATGACGTGATAGTTGTTTTCAAGGCAGGAGAACAGTCCCTGTTACACTAATTTGCTTGGATCTGCTTCCCCCTTCTTTTGGTATAACATGACTTGCGGGTGGCAGAATTGGGCTTTGCTCAAGCTTTTCAAGTATTGCAGTTTACTGCAGAGAGAATTCAGGGCTGAATTTGCTGCTTGGGATGGTTTGTTGTCTGTGGCACTGGACTGCAGCTATGTGATGGCAAGACTGTTCCAGCACACGCTGTACTGTTCCAGCTCCAGTGTTGCCTGTGTGGTCTGGCAATGATTGCAATACAGACGCAGTTTTGTGCAGCACCTTCTGTGGAGGCAAATCCTGGGACAAGAAGTGAAGAAAAGAATGCCTGGACAGGACGAAACCTGAGATAAGTTTGCATTTACCAACTGATTCTGTACAGGCAAACGAATCAAAATCTGTGGACCTCCTCTGAACAGAACAAACCAGCCACTGTATTACAGGTGATAATTTACTCTCTCTACTGGAGAAGAATTAAAGAGTATCCATCCAGGGCAATGCAGCCACATGAAGCAACGCTTGCTGCGTCAGTCAGCGATGAACAAGCTGGCTGGTGTATCATAGACTCACAGGATGGTTTGGGGGGGGGGGGGACACCGTTCAAGGCCATCTGGTCCAACCCCCCTGCCATGAGCAGGGACATCTTCGAC